>CAIGQV010003909.1:608606-648899 GCA_903798115.1 Danio jaintianensis | reverse complement strand
ATAACACACACTCTCTCAAACCCTCACTAGTGACTATCATTATAACAAACACTCTCTCAAACCCTCACTAGTGACTATCATTAGAACACACACTCTCTCAAACCCTCACTAGTGACAATCATTAGAACAAACACTCTCTCGATCATTCACTAGTGACTATTATTAGATATACACCCTATCAATCCCTCACCAGTGTCTATCATTAGATCAAACACTCCCTCACTAGTGACTATCATGAACTCATCAACTGTGAAATCAAAAACAGCAGACAGGAAATTGTGTTTTTAACACCTCTAGAAGCTTTTCAAAAGAAAAAGTCAACTAGCAGATGTTTACAATAAAATCCAACCAGTCTAACCTTCCTAATGATCTTTAAAAACGTTCAAATATTGGCCATATTCTTTCACAGCAGGTGCAGTTATTGGAACACAATAGTCTCCAGACGTCAGCTCTTATTCATTTCCAGCTCATTACGCTGCTTGATTTTGCAAACTGGTATTTTCTTATTTTGTTTTTCATTTATAAACACACTTGTTTGAAAAGCAAATAGTTTAACCGGTTACTATAGTTTGTTAATCCTAGTCATTTCTCCAAGAGCTTACTTCCACATTGCAGAAAACCACGAATACACTAGATTTAACAAATGGAAACTGTAGGTAATATTCCCCAAAAAAGTGTTTCACACAGTAATATACTGCAATAGGCGACGCGGTGGCGCAGTGGGTAGCACAATCGCCTCACAGCAAGAAGGTCGCTGGTTCGAGCCTCGGCTGGGTCAGTTGGCATTTCTGTGTGGAGTTTGCATGTTTTCCCCGTGTTGGCGTGGGTTTCCTCCGGGTGCTCCGGTTTCCCCCACAGTCCAAACACATGCGCTGTAGGTGAATTGGGTAAGCTAAATTGACCGTAGTGTATGTGTGTGAATGAGTGTGTATGGGTGTTTCCCAGTGATGGGTTGCGGCTGGAAGGGCATGCGCTGCATAAAACATATGCTGGATAAGTTGGCGGTTCATTCCGCTGTGGCGACCCCAGATAAATAAAGGGACTAAGCCGAAAAGAAAATGAATGAATGAACATACTGCAAACTACCACATTAAATTTCACATCCCACATTGCACTTCTCATATTTACTGTAAAAACTACAGATTTGCCATTTTATTCAGGTATTTTCTGGAGAAATATATATTGTTGGTTATCTGATAAGATAGCGTCATCAGAAATTCAGTCAAAACTCGCCACACTGGAAATGAAAGGTCTTTTTTGGTGATGTACTAGAATAGTTCATAGCTATATGGCTCAGTGGTTAGCACTGTGGCCTCACAGCAAGAAGGTCGCTGGTTCGAGTCCCAGCTGGGTCAGTTGGCATTTCTGTGTGGAGTTTGCATGTTCTCCCCGTGTTGGCGTGGGTTTCCTCCAGGTGCTCCAGTTTCCCCCACAAGTCCAAAGACATGCGCTATAGGGGAATTGATTAACTAAATTGGCCGTAGTGTATGAGTGCGAATGGGAGTGTATGGGTGTTTTCCAGTGATGGGTTGCAGCTGGAAGGGCATCCGCAGCGTAAAACATATGCTGGATAAGTTGGCGGTTCATTCCGCTGTGGCGACCCCAGATTAATAAAGGGACTAAGCCGAAAAGAAAATGAATGAATGAATAAATTGGACGTAGTGTATGAGTGTGTGTGTGAATGAGTGTGTATGGGTGTTTCCCAGAACTGGGTTGCAACTGGAAGGGCATCCGGTGCGTAAAACATATGCTGGATAGGTTGGCGGTTCATCCGCTGTGGCGACCCCAGATTAATAAAGGGACTAAGTCGAAAAGAAAATGAATGAATGAATAAATTGGACATAGTGTGTGTGTGTTTGTGTGTGTGTGTGTGTGTGTGTGTGTGTGTGTGTGTGTGTGTGTGTGTGTGTGTGTGTGTGTGTGTGTCTGTGTGTGTGAATGAATGAGTGTGTATGGGTGCTTCCCAGAATGAGTGAAACATGACATACTGTGCATGTATACTACAAAATATATACTAAACTAATTTCCAATCATAAACTAATGACTCAGGCTCTGCAGCTTTTTTTATTTACAGTCACAGTGTTTTGGAAGAGGTCACAGCATCAGATCAGAATTTTCCAAATTGCATGTGACCCACGAGCTGGACTGCACAATAAACACAGTGATTGCTGGATACGCAGGGAGAAAAACAGCCTTTTACAGGAATGGGTTGTGTTTCCTGTCAGCTCGGTTTGCCCCTGAGTCACACTAATGAACTCCACAAAACAGAAGTGCTGCTAACACTGGATTATGAGAGGATGGATACTGACGACATTAAATGGAAGTATATTTGATTCACAGAAACACTGCAATTCTTTCACAAACACTGAAGCACAAAGACCATTAGGAATAATCAAACTTAAAGTATATACTATATGCTGGATAAGTTGGCGGTTCATTCCGCTGTGGCGACCCCTGATGAATAAAGGGACTAAGCCGAAGGAAAGTGAATGAATTTATATTTAATTTATTTTATATTTATAATATGTTTTGAATTATTGGATTTCCTAATTTTGTCATGCGCTTTTGTCTTTTCCCATTTTTGTCATTTTATTTTAGTCAACTTATTATATTTTAGTTAATTTCCAAAGCAAAATTTCTATTTTTGCATTACAATTACATTTGTTCTATATTTTTTTTTATACAACAGTTCTGTCTGGTTCTCGAATCTGATTGGCTGATAGCCGTGAGATATTAAAGTAATATCAGCACTCGTACAGCCTCTTCACCCTTGTGTATTACTCCGCTGACACGAGTGGCAAGCAGAGGACTACAGTTTGACAAATATTGCTGCTGTTGGACAACATAATGTTCTTTCAAGGCTTTTTTTAGTTGAGAATGTAGTTGTTTAGATTGCAACTATGCAGTATATTTATAAGGATAGTGCCTATTTTAAATATTCATAATTTCGGAGATTCAGCGCGTTGGCGGCCATTAGCCTGTCATTGAGCAGAGCAAAGACGGTTGACGTTCCGCCACAAGATGGCGACAGAGACTGCATAATAAGTCCTTAGAGGTGAAAAACAGCATTTTTTTCAGCATACGTTTTAAACTACAGCTGAACAAATCATTACAAAAGAGGAAAGTGACATTCTAAGTCGGTCTCTCTCTTTTGTCTCTAGTCTTCTGCTAGTGTTTGCTTTGTTTTGGCTTTTTCGGGGTTAATTATTGTGATCTCCCGATTGCAACAGAGAAATACTGGGAAATCTCTGTAGACTGATGGCATTTCATGCCGTTCAGCCTTATAATCTTAAAATGTGAGCAAAATCACCTGTTTTGTCTTCACTTTAGACATTACGCTAGAGAATCATTCAAATACTAGCTCTAAAGTGACGTTGGTGAATGAGCAACGGTTTCTGCTGTTCTGACGTCAGCTGCAGATGTGAACGAATGGCGGAAAAAAGTAGTTTGATTTTCTTTTTTATATACACAATTATGCCGTTGAACTGTTGTATAAACGCAATATGACATGAGTAGCAGTGCAATATGGCTGTATTTCGTCACTGGTGGGACACTAAGACACTCGGCTTGCGGCCTCGAGCCAACGTACGCCTCCCACCAGTGCTGATATACAGCCATATCACATTGCTACTCGTGTGATATTGTTCATTTATATATATATTTTTTTTATTGAATTTTGCTACATGCTTTTGTCATTTTTATGAGTTTTACAACTTTAACTTTTTACTTATTATTTTAAAGTTAATTTCAATAGCAACATTTTTATTTTTGTATCCCAATTACATTTAGTTTATATTTTATTTTTACATTTATAAGATATTTCTTTTTATTATCAGACTTTATAATTTTGTTATGCGCTTTTGTCATTTTTTGTCATTGTTTTGTCAGTTTTAGTCGATTTTTTTTGTCAACTTATTTTAAGTTAATTTGCAAAGCAACATTTCTATTTTTGTATTACAATTAAATCTATTTAAAATACATTTTATTTAATAATGCACATTTTACTTCAATTAAACAAACTAATTCATCAGCATCTGAAACAATAATTGCAAGTGCCCATAAATTATGCTCCACTGCACAGAATGCATCTGATTTGCATCAGATTTTTTTTTAAAGAATGTACTTGTTTATTTCTCAGCTCATTTTCTGAATTGGAGTCATTTTAGCACCAGCTCATTACTAGTTGAGAGACTGTCACAGATCACATGTTTTCTGGTGTCAGGCAGACAAACTGGGCAGCATCTAATTAACACATTCTCACCCCATTTCCAAAGCTCAGACACACATGTAGCCCACACACAGGAAGTCACACATGCTACTGTTGCTATTGTTTACTAGCAGAAGAAATACAGCGGCTTTGCAGAAGTGTCATTTTTCTTCTGCTATTGCAAAGAGGTCAAAAGCAGTTCTCGTTTTCGCTTGTAGCATTTCATACATAAACCCAAGATTGTATAGATCGAACAGCCTCATTAAAAACATTCTAAGCTAACGGTGCATGTAAAACACTCATTTCAATCCATATTTTTGCATGTAACATTAATTTGCACTAAGTTGACTGAGATATATCAAAAGTTGTCTGATTTGTCTATCTGAGATGGATCTACTTCTCAAGAAGGACTGCACAATACTGTAAAAACATGCAATATAGTTGCGATAAAGATTTATAAAAAATTTCTTAAGATATAACATTTCCTGAGAAAAATGCTAATTTTATTAGCTGTTTTTAAATCATTTATTTAATGAATGATAATAAAATAAACAGGTAAAAGATATTCTTCAGATCTAATTAATTGTAATTCAGCCTTAAAAATGATGTCAAGGTGCAAACATTTGGGGCTCTATTTTAACAATCTAGGCGCAAAGTCTAAAGCGTATGGTGCAAAAGCATTAAGAGCGTGTCCGAATCCACTTTTGCTACTTTAAGGACGGAAAAATACGCTCTGCATCCTGACGCATGGTCTAACAGGGTTGTGTTTATTCTCTTAATGAGTTCTGGCTGTGTTTTGAACATAACGTGCATTAAACCAATCAGAGTCTCATCTCTCATTCTCTTTAAGAGTCAGTTGCGTCACACCATGGCACATTTGCTATTTACATGGCGGACTTTTTAAGTGGAAAAACTGAACGCTTCACTAGCGAGAAAACAGTTAAACAGACCATCTGCAGCGCGAGGATAAAGAACTAGCCTCCTCCAATTGGCCTCTTTACTTTCTCTTTACTTTACTTTTACTCTTTACTTTACTCCTTTACTTTGGTGGAGTAAGGAAACGGTGGAAACTCACTCCACTGAAGACATCCATCAGCCTACTTATTTAATTTAGTTTGTTAAGCTCAAAGATTTGTTTCAAAACTATTTCTAAATTCAGTGGAAATTTTATAGGAAAGGAATAAATGAACAATAATAACGAAGTGTGATCAAAACACTGAGTTATATCCAAACACACGTCCTGTTCTTATGCCCCATATGGTGATGCAGACGTCTCCAAAACCCCACAGGTGGACAAATCTAAACTTGTTTTTATTAAAACAAATATAAATATGCATATAATAAATAATACTACTACTAATAATAATAATAATAACATTATACAAATGCAGATTGTCATGAATAAACTGAAAAAAGCCCCCAGAGGTGAAGAAGGCATGGAGGCAGTGCTTTTTATATTTATGTAGAAAATAATCATTTTTGTATAATTTTAATCCTTTAATTGTTTTCATCTGTAAAGACATTTGTGTATTGCTGTATATCGTGTGTGTATTAAGCAATGTGTAAGCGTTTGGACCTGCATAGGCACATAACTAACGCGCAGTTCCTCAAAATAGCAGCGCACCAACAATGCGCCTTAACACACCTCCTTTTCAGACCAGCACACCCATGAGTCCACAAAGTGGTGCAAATGGATTTACTATTTAAACCATGTTACGCAAAATGTGAAAATTAGGGTTAAGCTGGTCTGAAAATAGCAACAAATCATGCCATACATGCCTTGTGCCTTATTGTGCCAGCCCTTAGTCTTTACAACACTATAAACTCATAAAAGATATTCTGACTGATTGCCTGTTGTTCCCGCCATTAGTGTTTATTTCCAGCTCTGGGTTCACCTTTGGGCTTCAGACAATAGCAGAACAGCAATTACTGGGGAGGCGGGGCTAAAGATAGTAAAGCCCCATCTGATTGGTGCATAATGCAATGCATAAATTAAATGTAATTTATCACATGTCTCCAATACAATACGTATATTGCATTTACTATTTCTGTGCTAATGCTAATTTTGTGATATATTGTGCCTATTCTCAAGCTCTATAAATCTGTATATCCACTTCATTTATGCCCCGTGATGGTGACAGCTATGAGGAGCAGGTCTACCGCATGACCCTGTTCTTACAGAGGATGACCTTGTCTATTGTTTTTTCCGGTTGTAATTGTAAGTGATCTAATTTGGTCTTTGCTTTTGATGGCGACCATCTTGATACAGAGGGAAAGGAAATCAACCATTTTGATGGCGACCAATACACAAATGCTCATCATTGACTTATGATGAGCATCATGAGGAGAGTTGCAAGTTCCCCATTTCTCCGGGAGTCAGGACAGTAAACTACAGAAGTGAGAATAACTCTGCCAAACAAACATATACGTGCAGGTTTACATGACTGCGAAGGTTGATAAGCCAATATATAAGGGCTGTGTGGTATGCAGCGGTGGTTTAAATATAAAAATAAAATAAAAATATAAAACAGCTAGTGCTTCCGACCACAAGTTACATCACAGTGTAGCAATATGACATTAGCCTTTCATTGTGTTCACTGTAAAATGCTTAAATGATTAGTAGGCCTGTCACAATAATCAATATATGGACTTATGGCACAACACATGGACATGAGCTCAATCATTTTTGGGGATGCAGTATATATCGCCCGTACATAAAAACCAACTCTAGCCACATTTTAGCTGATTGTGCAACATCTCTGTCTCTATTGGAGGTGTCAGTGTCAGTATGGTTAAAAAACACTGCAGTATTTACTATAAATTACTATAGTATATTTTCGTGTGGGTGTCTGACGACTGAAAATAGATACAATAGATTAGATAAATTAAATAGCTACTATAATTAAATGAAATATTCTTATGCTCTTTGGAAGAGTGTACTTGCATTGTGATTATATTATATTGTCATTCTGGCATTATATAATGGGTGGCATAAAATGGTCTTAAAATGACAATAATATTGTTTATCGTGATATATTTTGGTGCAATATATCATATCGTGACAGGCCTAATGATTAGTTGAAACTGATTAAACTTGCACCTTAAAACTAATGTGTAGTAAATGTGCATAATTATAAAAATTAAGTTCAGTCAATTTAACAGTTCCAAGATACAAAGGCATTTACAATTTTTTTAAAGTAACGTAACTAATCACTTTAACATTGTAGTGACTTGTGCTACGCTGGAATTATGCGGGAAAATTTGTGTTTGAAACAAGCACATGATGTGAAGATTCATTTACAAAGAGGAATCCAGTCAAGTAATCAAGGACCGCTAAAGCTAAACATACAATATGGACTCACTTACATAGACTCTGATTAATAAATAAAACAAGTAGAAAAACCATATTCAGTTCGCCAAAAAATAGTTCAGTAAACAGCATTTTAAAAGAAACTGTATTTTTTTCCATTGGTAAGAAGAGCATGTGAATAATTTATTGACTCTTTTTTTTCCTCATTATAGAGCCACCAATGAAGCAAGGATTTTTCTAGACAACTAGCAGACTGGTTTAAATGGGTCACAATGCAGGCTGTAGTTGAAAAGTGCATCTATCACATAACATCACAGGCAGTCAGACAGCGGTAGAAACGTGACTCACCAGAGAGAGAGAGAGAGATGAATTATTCAAAGCACTGAGTCAATTAACTAGTCCACTAAGCAAAATGTGCAATCTGGTGGTAAGTGGGGCGTGGACGGAGAGGAGAAGAGAGATGTGAAGCTCCCACTGCAGTTCACAAATGCATAAACACAAGATGTTGAACCAAACAACTGCTGAAATCTGATTTAGAAATGCCCGTGGGAGATTTATGAAGCCGTTTAACAATCAACTTGCAGATTTAGTGCAGCAGATGTTGAGTTAAGCTGCATGATACTGGAAAAAATATGCAATATTGTTGTTGAGTATTGTGATAAAGACACTTCTTAAAGGTGCTGTATGTAAGTTTTTGAGTCTTCTAAAGCATAAAATACCATAATATGTTTGCAGATATTTCAGAAACATGCTAAGTGAACATTCTTCTTTATCTGAAAAACAATGCTGAAGTCAGATATTCTGCTTTGAGAATGTGCGTTACGTGCCGGAACGTCTGTCTTTGTTTTGTTTTTTTTAACCCGCCCACTGCCACTTTAGCCAATTATATTCCAGCACCCCGGGTTGCCTTGGTGGAAAACAGCGTATTTCATTCATTGAGTCAGGAAGGCTCTCAAAGCATGCGCTCTTGACCCAAATGAGACCTCCGGTGGACAGTAACAGACTCTGAAATGAGACACAGATTCAGAGTTTCACATGAGGTTATTAATTAGCAAATAATATAAATATTATGAACGTAAACATTAGGTGAGCAGGTTACATTGTAACCCCGTGTCCTAACAACACGCTACGTGACGAGATTTGCAGTGATAAGCAATTTGGCTGTTTGCACCAGACGAAACATGACAGAAATGTAAATACAGCCATTCAGAAGCACATAAGAGTGCACTCACTGCACTCCAACGAAATGGTAAGGGTAATAATCTAATTAATACATATTAAACCTCTTTAACATTAATAAATGTAGATGCTGAGTCACTGATATGTGTTGGTTTGCATTATTTCACAGTTCTAAAGTTCAATTTCTAATGGTTTATTTTATTTTCCAGATCTGAGGTGAACTATCTGCTGCTGCTTTCAGTAGTATGGCAATAAATGTCATGTAAAATGGCATTCAAACTCACATTATTAGCATTGAACACTGAATAAAGCACATGAGGTGTACCTGAGGTGATCATTGTCAGTGTTCTGTTGTTTAGCTGCAAAAAACAGAAACCGTTTCTAAAATATAAATTTCAGGTGTTGGTTAGGACAAAAACTCCTTTTCATCTAAAAAATATTCAAAGATATTCTTCAGATCCAATTAATTCTAATTCAGACTAAAAAATACTGTCGAGGTGCAAACATTTAGTCTTAAAGACACTATGAATGAGTGAAAACCTGCGCAGGTATTTTGACTCTGATTGACTGTTGTCATTTTCCCGCCATTAGTGTTTATTTTCAGCTCTGGGTTCACCTTTGGGGTCAAGCCAATAGCAGAACAGCAACTACTGGGAAGGTGGGGCTAAAGGTACTAAGGTCCCATCTGATTGGTTAAATTTAGATAAACAAGCAATGCATAAAATAAATGTAATTTATTACAGATATATTGCACATAGTAGTAGCGCAATAACGAAAATGTTGCAATATATTGTGAAGATCTAGTTTAAACATCCTGAGAAGAGCTACATTTACACCAAAAACACAAACCAGGTTTGAACACACTGGATTTAAAAATCTATTGGACATCCTATAAGAGGTTCACCTAACCAGTTAAAAAAATATATATTCATGTAGATTTTTTTTTGTTGGTTTGGTTTATTATTTCTGTTCTCGTTTCCCCTTCTTCTTATTTGTAATGTTGTCATAAAGTCCATAAATAAAGTAATCTATGTAACATATTTAGATTCCTTCAGAGTCTGTGTTCAAGTATTTGAATGGTGCTTGTTTGGAGAAAGAGCTGATTAGATCGATCTGATGTAAAAATTAAGAGCTCATGTTTCTTATTAACTCTGATGAACTGAGACGTTTCACTGCACGTCAAACCACAGGACATGTGAACTTCTAAAAAATATATATATTTGTAAAAAATTATAGTCAACTACCCACATGTTAGATGGGAAGTATTGGCTGTCAGTAGGGCTGCATGATACTGGAAAAATATGCGATATTGTTGTTGAGTATTGTGACAATTATATTTCTTATGATATAACATTTGTTTAAAAATCAATGATTTATGTAATGATATTAAACTAAACAGGTAAAAGATAGCCTTCAGATCTAATTCTAATTCAGACTAAAAAACTGTCAAGGTGCAAGCTGACTCTTATTGGCTGTTGTCATTTTCCCGCCATTAGTGTTTATTTTCAGCTCTGGGTTCACCTGCCAATTGCAGAACAGCAACTACTGGGATAAAGATAGTAAGGGCCGCATCTGATTGGTCACATTTATATAAACAACCAATGCATAAAACAAATGCAATTTATCACACGTCTGCGATACATATATGGCATATACTGTACAATCATTGTGATGATGGTAATTTTGAGAAATATTGTGTAGTGCTACTGGTCAGAATATCAGATTATCCTTTTAATATCTTTTAATATCATTAAATCCAATCTGATCCAAACTGTTCTGTGTGTCCTACTTTTGCTATCAAAATGTGCACTAGAATAAAACATAAAAACTACAAAACCCAACAGGAGAGTCTTGACAAAACTATAGCATAAAACATGTTTTGAAAGCTTGAACTGATCAAATTCGTCAAATATAAAGGCACTGCCAAATTAGACCTTCAGGTTATTCAAACACAGTAATCACAGTTTTAATCTCATATCATTTTAGAAACTGTAAACATTATGAGATCTTGGTCTTGAAAAAAAAAAATTGTAATTTGTATATATTTCAATGGCAAAACAATATAAGAAATACAGTCATTTTAGGCTGCAAAAATCCAAAAATTTTGCACAACATCTAAGATGAACTGGCTGAGCACTGAACAGAAAAAAACAGTACAGCCACTGACAGTATTTTAACAGGTGACTGGATTTGACTGCCGGTTACCAAGAGGGAAAAAGGAATAAAATGGCAGTGAAAAATAGGCTAACCATAAAGACAGGCAAAACGCATAAAACAACAAAGCAAACCAAAGTAAAATTCCCTGACTTTTAATGTTTGGAATAAGCATTTTAAAGTTCCTGTGAAGTGTTTTGAAACGTGCATTTTTATTCAATCTTTGACGTAATCTCAACCGAAACATAAAGAGAGGGCGGGACATAGTGTCGCTCCTCCCCTTTATAAAAAACAGCCAATGGCGATTTGTTTTATCACAGCTCTAAGACCATTTGATTGGTCACAATTTAATGAGAAACTGAAGTATGAGGTGACATGAATAAAACCGTTGATACAGGTTTATATTCATTTTATATTTCCTAAACACGAATTTTGTCATTGTTTTGGTGCACACTAGCTTATAGATGCCCTAAAAACTAACAATACTGATACTAACATCTAAATAAAAACTTTAATTTCATAGGACCTTTAAAAATCCATGAAATTCCAGAAAATACCATAAGTGTGGGAACCCTGTGTGCAGCCATCCAGGGTTTAACATCAGAAAGTCAGCCAATGAGAGGCATTATTGTGCTTGAGGGGCAGATAAATCACACAAGCGCAGTATAAGCAGAGAACTGCTCATTTAAACTCAATGGCAAGAGTGGATCAACGTCATGATGATGGACAGACTTGATTAAACTACTGACTACTCAATCACAGCGACAAACTCAGGATCCACCAGGCATTCCTATGAGAACTTTGAACCATTACAAGTCAAGATGATCAAAACTTGAACTCACCCGCAATCAGTCATCGTGTTCAGAGAACATCTTGTAGAAAATAAAACTAAAAGCTTCTCCCGTGTGGTTCATTTGGTGTGCAAAGACATAAAAAGCAGCGAAAAGAGAGAGCAGCGAGCATCCTGTGAGTGGTGAACATCCCCCTTATCACACCTAAAACACATCTCACACAAACCTTAATTGATCTCAACACACACACAGACATGATGAAAGGCTAATCCAATGAAATAACAGTCAGTAGTGCAATGGAAAAGTGGGTGGTGGTTAATGTTAACACATCCAGTTAACGGCTGACCTTTCTCTGCAGCATTCAGTTTAACCAACCGCATCTATGCTGCAACATGATTCAAGAGAACACAAACCTAAATAGTCAAATCTAAAGGCCTGTTCTCTCTCTCTCTCTCTCACACACACACACACACACACACTCGCTGCAAACTAATCTGCCATTGGGATAAACAAATCTAAAAACAAGTTATTTTGCTTCCCTCACTGGCAGGTTATTGTGCTCGTTTTAAGAAATAAACAAGACAAACCATTTTGGGCAATTTTACAAATATAAAGTTTTAATAATCATTCTAATGCTATAGGGAGGTCCATACCACAACGATCGCAATAGTAACTCTCGCAAAATATTGCCGTGATTATTTTCAGAATGATTTTGTCCCAATTGGTGATTGCATTATGGGATACTTTATCTGATAGAGCAGTGTTTCCCATTCCTGTTCCTAAAGGCACACCAACAGTACATATTTTCAACCTCTTTCTAATCAAACACACCTGAATCAACTCATCAGAACATTAGAAGAAACTCCAAAACCTGAAATGAATGGGTCAGATAAGGAAGACACCCAAAATATTGGGTGTGCCTCCAGGAACAGGGTTGGGAAACACTGTGATAAAGTGCGATCTGATTACATCCTACACACATTTGCAGATACAGTAGATAATCTGTGTGTTTTACTGTATGTATAGCAGCACATAATCCTTCGGTAGTGCTACTTTAATAACATAAATGAGTTGAGCACAGTGCACCTGATTGGTGGCAAGAAATAATTCAAAAGACACTGGATAAATAGATGGAAACTGCATCTGAACTGGATGGAAAACACAGACAGACACACAGTGTTTACTAGATGTTCACTTCACTTTAAATGCTGAGAAGAGCTGTCATCATTACCAAACCACACTGCAGGAAACTGAAAGAATACACACACACACACACACACACACGTGAACAGAATCACACCCGCCCACATGCTTACATAAATATCATGATAAAGCCTTTGAGACCCTTTACAGTGCTCTAGAGTGTTGAGTGGGACTGTCTGGTCACCAACAAACATGACCCTGCACCACAAAACCAATCATTTCTCAAATCTAGATTTATACAATATCTGAAATAAAAACTTTCCGTTGATGTGTGGTTTGTAGGTATGGGAAAACATTTTGTTGAGATACAACTATTTGCACATCTGGAATTTGAGGATTTAAAATAATAATAATAATAATAAATCTGAATATTGAGAAAATCATCTTTAAAGCTCTTAGTAATGCATATTACTAATTAAAAAGTTATGTTTTCATACAGTAGAACACTTACAAAGTGTCTTTATTGAACATTTATTTCCTTTCCTTTAACTTTACTTAATCTTCAAATGATTTTTGGCATGAAAGAAAAATGTATACTGCTGACCCATACAAGGTAGTGTTGGCTACTTCCAAAAATATACCCATGCAACAAAAGCCTGGTTTTGTGCTCCAGGGTCACCAGCTGCAATGCCTTTAATGCCACATTTACTTCAGAAGTTGGCTTCTGAAGTGGCTTTTGTATGGTTTAGACAATTTAATGCTCCTTGTATTTAAATGCATGAATACATTTACACAACAATTGCAAGTGTGTATTTTAATACTAGAGTCAAAAAAGTGTTTTACTCAATATTGAGCATGCAAAGAACAGCCTAACTGAGCTCTGCATTGATACTAGGTGTGCAACAATACAGACTTCTGTCATTTTTATGTGAAAGCGTCTCCTACTTTAGTGCTCACTGATGGGATATTTACTCGCAGGGAGACGTGTTTCAGCACATGGACATATAATTTAACATGCACAGAGCCAGTTCAGAGAGTAATTAAAGGAAAGAGGGGGAAACGCAGAATATATTTTTTACATTTTATTGCAAAACTGAAAAACTGCAATATTCATATTCATATTGAACTGTGAAGATCGTAGCGAAAGGTTCAATATTATACAAAGTATTGCAGCATCTCTAATTAATACACGTTTAATTTGATGATAAATAAAAAAATATGCTTGAATATCTAATGTTCAAGTTTCAAAAAGGGAAAGTCTGTAAGTAAAGAGCATTAAACTAAAACATCTAGTTGAGTTAATTAGACCGACAGGCTCTTTAACCAGTTAATTAACTCCACCCAAACACACAGAAAGCCTTTGCCAGATCAGTCTGGATGTGATTTACCTTCCTGGAACAAACAATCAGACTAAACCAAAGCTAAACCTCATGAACATCCATCAAACTCCACATCAAAATGAAGCAGAAAAACCAGTCATAGAATGATCTCAACCTAAAAATCTGTGATATTTGTCACGTCTGATCACTTTATGACACTTTGCTTGCATGTCTTCTGATAAAAAAAATAATCACACATTAATTCACAGTTAACTTTGCATCACACAATAACAAACTACAGTTAAAATCATATTAGCAGTAAACATAATCCACTGCAGTTGCTCTATACAGATTGTGTGATGTGTGATATTATAAAGCTTAAATTATAGATAACTGCACCAACAAATACATTACGCACTATTTACCACTATGGTTATACAAACGATTTATTTTCAGTCATTGAATCCATGGTAATATCTCATAACTATGGTTCCTACCAAAGCACCATAGTTTTACAATCTCACGTAGTAGCTCTGGAACTCAGCAAATAAATAAATTCCATTGAATATTTCTGAATAGTAATCCAAAATATCCTAGTCAATCTACAGGTTACTCAGTCAGGACTAGCCAATTTGTCCATTTCTATTAATACAGAACATTTTGCCAACTACAGATCCAGATATAGTCAATCAGAGCAAGACAAACGGTCTAGAAACCCTGTAGCCTTGCAAATAGGAACTAGTAAATGCCTATTAACACATAGACCATAATAAGTCTACAGATCGAGATATAGTAATAAATAGAGGGTTTGCACTTACATAACTATTTGGTAAATTATGCAAAGCCATAAAGGAGATACTCAGATGTAAACGACAGCATCATGAATTGCATGGTAATGTACTACTGAATATGCTGTTTCGCCTATTTATGCTGTTTAACCATGGAATAAAATCTGTGGACGTTGCTAATTCATATAGAGAGGAACAGTATTTGCAATATTTTGACACATTTAATTTAATAAGATAATAACTTATCATTTCCAAAAGCAATAATCAGCAAAATATTCAGATTTTGTTCAGTTCAGTGGCATTGTTTACATTCTGCTCTCCAGTAGGCCGACTGGTGATGCGTCATGAACACACTTGGTCAGTCCAGCAACTAAAAACAACCTATAAATCAGTACTATTAAACATGTGTAGTAACTAGGACTGTTTAGTATCCCAGACCAGCCTAGTAAATCATGCAAATGTGTTGAAGAAACTCCAAACAAGCAAAGTAAATGTACAGATCTAGAGCTAGTAAATATGTGTAGTAACCAATAAACACTCTAGTAAACCTACAGATCTAGAATTAGTTTGTGTTCTGGTTTACATGTCTAATAACATCCTAATGGATTTACAAATCTACAGCTAGTAAATGTGTCTGTCAACTAAATATAAACCAACCTAGTAAATATGTCTAGTAAACAATAAGACGGCTGTTCTAGTTTACAAAACAGACCAAGTAAATCAGAACTACTAAATATCTAGTGCCAAATAACACCATGGAGCTGCACGGTGGCGCAATGGGTAGCACGATCGCCTCACAGCAAGAAGGTCGAGCCTCGGCTGAGTCAGTTGCCGTTTCTGTGTGGAGTTTGCATGTTCTCCCCATGTTCGTGTGGGTTTCCTCCGGGTGCTCCGGTTTCCCCCACAAGTCCAAAGACATGCGCTATAGGTGAATTGGGTAAGCTAAATTGTCCGTAGTGTATGTGTGTGAATGGGAGTGTATGGATGTTTCCCAGTGATGGGTTGCAGTTGGAAGGGCATCCGCTGTGTAAAACATATGCTGGATAAGTTGGCGGTTCATTCCGCTGTGGCGACCCCTGATTAATAAAGGGACTAAGCCGAAAAGAAAATTAATGAATGAAATAACACCATGGTGAACTCAGAACTAGTAAATCTGTCAAGTAACCCATATCACCCTAGAAAATCTACAGGACCTAAAACTAGTAAATATGTCAAGTAAACCATAATACCCTCATAAATCTGCATACATTCATTCATTCATTCATTTTCTTTCGGCTTAGTCCTTTTATTAATCAGGGGTTGCCACAGCGGAATGAACCACCAACTATTCCAACATATGTTTTACACAGCGGATGCCCTTCCAGCCGCAACCCAGTACTGGGAAACACCCATACACACTCACATTCACACACACACTCATACACTACGGCCAATTTAGTTAATCAATTCCCCTATAGCGCATGTGTTTGGACTGTGGGGGAAACCGGAGCATCCGGAGGAAACCCAACACGGGGAGAACATGCAAACTCCACACAGAAATGCCAACTGTCCCAGCCGGGACTCGAATCAGCGACCTTCTTGCTGTTAGGCAACAGTGCTAACCACTGAGCCACCAATCTACATACATGTAAGACTGTATAGTAAACCAGTTGTAAATCTTAAGTATTACATAGTAATTTATAACATCCTAAATCCAGTAAAAGCTAGTAAAACTGGTAAATGAACATGTCTATTAAAGAGACAGTTCTGTCATCATTTACCCACCCTTTACTTGTTTCAAACCTTTAAGAGTTTCTTTCACACAAAAAAAAAGATATTTTGAGAAATGTTGGAAACCTGTAACCATACAATTCCAAAGTATTTGTCATTTTGCTTCTATGGAAGTCAATGCTTCCAGTTTATCTTGTTCAGTGTTCAACAGAAGACTGAAACTCAACGGTTTGTCACGGACGAAAGCGAAGAATGGGGCAGGGGGGTTGATTGGGCCCCCTAATAGTAACTCTGGGAGCAAACAAAACGGCGTAGGCCCTTAGAATCGTCATTATCTTTATCTTGTTATCAAGTTATCTTGTTTTACAGTCCAACAGAAGACAGAATCTCAACGGTTTACCACTTGAGGGAGAGTAAATAGTGAGTACATTTTCATTATTGATGAACTGTCCCTTTAAACCTCAGAACAACCTTTATAAATCAAGAGCTGGTCACAACTTTAGATCTCTACGCAAATCATTTAAAAATGTTAGAGCTCGTCTTTAATGCAATTAACCTTTAAGTTAAAGCTTAAACAAGCCCACTTAGTTTGGTTTATGATTATAATACAGATTTACTCGGTAATTCCGCTCACCTGCAGATCTGCGCCCTGATTACGGCAGTCCATGTAGTTCTCCCAGGCCTGGGACAGATCAGCCAGGTGTGAGCTGGCCATGTCCAGCTGATCGCCACCGGCTCCGGTTCATCCACAGCAGCCGAAGAAACTCTCAAATCCAGCGGTTAAACCGGAGCTGCGACCGTGCCACATCACTTTATTCGGTGTCCATAACAGACGCAAAGTCCGTTAAATCCGTTACCGACTGCAAAGGTGAAACACAACTTTTAAAATATGCGCCTGGCGGGAACTGAGCTCCACATTCAACCGTTTATCCAGACATGACAGTTACAAACGTCGGTTGATAATTCCAGTTGCGTTACTGACAGTTGCTGTCAAGTTAACGTTGCAGCAGTGTAATGTTAGGCGGGTTTATACAAGTTAAAGCTCGCATTAGCTTTAATTACACCGACATAAACACATTAATCATAAATAATTGTCGAAATGTGCAGACACGGACTCTGTTTGCGTGTGTTCTGAATCCTCTCAGCAGACGCAGAATATCCCGCAGCACAGCTTAGGCTAACACTCATTGATTTACTTCTGTCAAACGTGAAGCAACACAAACACCAGCCGGCCATTTTTAATAATCACATCCATACTGTTCATCTGAACTGCTCATCCGAGACGCGTACAGGTAAATACAATAGCAATTTACCTACCTTGTCTCCGGTCCTCCTTCTAACATATACACAAGCAATTTAGAAGGAAAAAATGACATGCAAAACAGTACAGGAAATAACGCCCATCAAACAGAATTCTAAACAGCTATTGGCCGAGCATCCTGTCAATCAAATATGTAACCTCTAAGGACGCTCCTTCTCGAATGACGTCAATCGTGTCCCCCCTGTAGAGGAGGAGCTTCGGTATTTACGTCGCTGTGGGCGGGGCTGACGTGCTGACGCGCTGCGCAGTGTCTCCGCGAGCTCCAGTGACGGTACAGAATAATAATTATGGCCAGTCACAGAGCATCTCTTTTTATGATTTATTAAAACTCCTGGCATTCGCGCAGCACACAGGCCTCTTTATGGCCGGATTAAAAGCGTGTCTATCAGACTGCAGCTGGATTTGAGCCACTGTTCCGTGATGTCACTGTGCATTCATTTATTATTCAAGAGTCAATATGAAGCACTCAGATTACTATCAGGCCTAAATATGTCAACATTGCTACTGTATTACTATTGTACATGCCTAAAATTAGCTAATATTAAAATGGGGCGACAAGGTGGCTCAATGGTTACCACGTTCGCCTCACAGCAAGAAGGTCGCTGGTTCGAGCCTCGGGTGGGTCAGTTGGCGTTTCTGTGTGGAGTTTGCATGTTCTCCCCGTGTTGGCGTGGGTTTCCTCCGGGTGCTCCGGTTTCCCCCACAGTCCAAACACATGCTCTATAGGTGAATTGATGAACTAAATTGGCCGTAGTGTATGAGTGTGTATGGGTGTTTCCCAGTACTGGGTTGCAGCTGGAAGGGCATCCGCTGTGTAAAACATATGCTGGATAAGTTGGCGGTTCATTCCACTGTGGCGACCCCAGATGAGTAAAGGAACTAAGCCGAAGGAAAATGAATGAATATTAAAATTAGTGCTGTCACAAGATTAATCGCATCCAAAATAAAAGCTTGTAGTTACATAATATATATGCAGTGTAACAACAAATTCATGACTAAAAGTCAAGACAACAAATACTTTTATGTTGCTTTAACTTATTTTAATAAGGCTTAAACTAAATTATACAAAGTTTAATTTCATATATTTAGTTTGATTAAGGTAAGCTGAGATGACTAGAAGTTAATTTGATTCAACTAAAATCTTTAAGGCAGCAATAATTGTTTTACAGTGTGTCGTGTGCATATCTATTTTGCATATGTATTTGTGCATATCTATATATATAATAAACATTTTCTCAAATATGTACATGTATGTGGGCCTCACGGTGGCGCAGTGGGTAGCACAATCGCCTCACAGCAAGAAGGTCGCTGGTTCGAGCCTCGGCTGGGTCAGTTGGCATTTCTGTGTGGAGTTTGCATGTTCTCCCCGTGTTGGCGTGGGTTTCCTCCGGGTGCTCCGGTTTCCCCCACAGTCCAAACACATGCGCTATAGGTGAATTGGGTAAGCTAAATTGTCTGTAGTGTATGTGTGTGAATGAGTGTGTATGGATGTTTCCCAGTGATGGGTTGCAGCTGGAAGGGCATCCGCTGCATAAAAAAACATATGCTGGATAAGTTGGCGGTTCATTCACCCCTGATTAATAAAGGGGCTAAGCCGAAAAGAAAATGAATGAATGAATATACATGTATATATTTGAGAAAATGTTTATTTATACATTAAATATTTATATCTAATACAAATTATATATAAATATATGTAAACATTTAGGTTTTGTATTTTATATATATTTTTATCTACACAATATTCATACACAGTGAGTAGACATACATTATGTAAATACAAACTTTTATTTTGGATGCAATTGACCGCCAATCCATTTTTGACAGCATTTATTAAAATGTGTCCCGTCATTTTCTTCTGTGCAAAAATGCAGTTCACGTTTAACCATATATTAACACTTTTATTTTGACAGAAGTCGCCTGAAACATTAGACACTTCCCTCTTAAACTATAAATTACACTATAATTATCTGTAATATATATAATTATATAATTAAATGTATATATTTTAGAATATTATATTATATATATATATTATACAATATATTTTATAACATATGAATAATATAATTTAAATGTATAATCATATAATTAACCAAAACTTTAATATTTCAATTCTAATTGGCTGATCTTAAAATGTATTTTTAAATAATTTCTTTCAATGTTCCTGATTTTTCAGTCACAAGAATGCTTGATTAACACCATCATTAAATACTAAAATATTCTAGATTAAATAAAGTTGTGCTGTACTGATGTATGATGTACACTAAAGTCAAATAAATAATAGGAAAGAAACAACCGAACACTATTAATGTGATTTTAGTCTGCTGTCGCCCTCTGCTGGTGCAAGGCCTTATTTACGTCTATTCTCGACTGACGTTCATTATAAGGATTTACAACAGCAAGAGAAAATAATCACGATAATAAAATGAAGTTTTATTTTTTTTTAAAGCACTTAAAAACATATAAAAATATAACAAGGCTAAATAAACAAAACATGATTTTACTGAAAAGACCTACGTGTAAACATCTATTTATGTCAGGTGATTTCACAATGATCATTTCTTTATCTTTTAGAGAAAATATTGTGGTAATAATGTTTAATCTATATTAAAGCAATACACACAAACCGGTCTCATGTGAGTGCTCAACAAAAAATATAAACTTAATAAACAAATGAAGAGTTGATTTGCAAAATCAGAAATCTTTTTTTTTTTTTTTTGCGATTGACAGTTTGACAAATATTGCAGATGTTGGACAACATAAAGTACTTTTGAGGCTTTTTAGTCAAGAATGTAGTTGTTTAGATTGTAACTATGCAGTTTATTTATAGGGATATTGCCTATTTTATTGCCTAAATATTCATAATTTTGGAGTATCATATTCACTGCATCTGCCGCCATCAGCCTGTCTGAGCAGACCAAAGAAAGTGACGGTTGACGTTCCGCCACAAGATGCCAACAGAGACTGCATAATAAGTCCTTAGGGGAGAAAAACAGCATTTTTTCAGTGTAAGTTTCAAACTACAGCTTAACAAGTCATTACAGAACAGGTAAGTGACATTCTAAGTCGATCTCTCTCTGTTGTATGTTGTAGTGCTGTATTTATACCACAGTAATCTGCTAGTGTTTGCTTTGTTTTGGCTTTTTCAGGGTTAATTATTGGGATCTCCCGATTGCAAAAGAGAAATACTGGGAAATCTCTGTAGGCTGAGACATTTCATGCCGTTCAGCCTTATAATCTTAAAATGTGAGCAAAATCAGCTGTTTTGTCTTCACTTTAGACATTACGCTAGAGAATCATTCAAACACTAGCTCTAAAGTGACGTTGGTGAATGAGCAACGGTTTCTGCTGTTCTGACGTCAGCTGCAGATGTGAATGAACGGCGGAAGAAAGTAGTTCCTAATACAAAAGGTTTTTAGACTCTCGAGTTTGATTTTCTTTTTTATACACACGATTATGCCGTCGAACTGTTGTATAAACGCAATATCACACGAGTAGCAGTGCAATATGGCTGTATATCGGCACTGGTGGGAGGCATGCGTTAGTGTCCCACCAGTGACTATATACAGCCATATCGCACTGCTACTCGTGTGATATTGCTCATATATATATATATATTTTTTTTTCTTCTTAACATTTTCTGAAGCATCACAATTTCTGAAAGTTACAAAAAAAAAGTCTAATTTTATTCATTTTAATTCTTTAATGCACACAAAACAAATATATAAATCTCAAATAAAATACAAAAAAATGAGTTATCTAAAGATATCAAACTTTTCTAAGTCAGCAACAATTTGCATTTTTTTTTTCTTCAAATTTTCTAAAGCATCGTGATTTCTGAAAATTACCAATGAAAAAAAAAAACACATTTTAGTAATTTCCATAAATCACGTTTTATTGTGCTCTTTAATGCACACAAAAAACCAAAACAAAATACAAAAAAAATCAAATCAAATAAGCTTTTCAAAGTCAGTCACAATTTATATTTGTGTGTTTCTTTATTCTTCAAATTCTCTAAAGCATCATGATTTCTGAAAATGACAAAGCATCAATGATCCAGTAATTTCCATAAATCATGTGCTTTTGCAATTGTACTCATTAATGCACACAAATAAACAACATGATATCTAAGAAATAAAAATATTGAGTTATCTGGAGATATCAAATAAACTTCTCAAAGTCGGCAACAATTTATATCTGTTTGTTTTCTTCTTTAAATCTTCTGAAGCATCACGATTTCTGAAAATTACACAAAAAAAAACTCTTATTATAGTAATTTCCATAAATCATGTGCTTTTGCAATTGTTTTTTTTAATGCACACAAAAAAACATCTAAAATAAAATACCAAAAAATAATGAGTTACCAAATAAGATTTCAAAGTCGGCCACAATTTACATCTGTCTGTTTTTACTTATTATTTCCTAAAGCACCATGACTGTATTTAAGGCAAGGATGCATGTAAAAACAGAGTGAAAATCAGAGCTTTATTGCATCTTTGAGTTGATGATAAAGAAAGGCACTTGAGAAATGCTCCTCCGTGTGTTTCCTCCTGGAGGTTTCTCTGGTTTCTTCATTCTCTCTCCACACAGCCCAGATCTGCAGCATTATCAGGACATCTGCATGAGCGGCCAGCAGGGGTCGCCAGACACAAGTGTGTGCAGCCGCCGTTATTGGAGGAGCAGTAGTTCTGGCCTGCTGATCACAAGCAGCACATCACATTAATGTACTTTCTCTCAAACTATTCCTGCCTTTGGAGTCACACCCTCACCCAAACCATATGCTAATAAACTAGTGCCTTCAGTTTAACTGCTTAAATATAGTGAATAAACATCACATTAAAAACATGACGACAATGTTCAAAAACAATAAAGAAAATAATAATAATAAGGATAATTATTATTATAATAATGCAGTTGTGTTTGTATTTTGTATCTGATAAATTTCTTTAATACAAATTATATTCAAATACAATAAAGAAAATAATACCAACAACAACAACCTTATTAATAATAAAATTATATCAACAATAATAATTTTAACAACAACAACAACAACAACAATAATAATAAATAATAATAATAATGCAACTGTATTTGTATTTTGCATCTGATATTTTTTTTAATCCAAATTATATTAAAATACAATAAAGAAAATAATAACAACAACCTTATTATTACAATTGTAACAACAATAATTTCAACAACAATATTGATAATAATAATAATAATAATAATAATGTAACTGTTTAAATTTTTTCATTTGATGCATTTTTAAATCCAAATTATATTCAAATACAATAAAGAAAATAATAATAATAATAACAACAACAATCTTATTAATGTCAGGTGTCCGTTCTGTATTGTCCATGTCCCAGTGTCTCCATGTTCCAGTGTCTCAAGTGAGTGTCTTGTAAATAAATCTACGTGTTTTTGATATTCCTGTTATCCTGTGTCTTTGTGAGTGAGCCGACCGTGACAGAATACCGGACCAAAAACAGTTTGCGGCGTATTTTCCCCCGTTTTTCTTTTTAGTCTTTTTTGCCCCAGTGTTTTCTTTTCCTCTCCCCCGTGTTCCCATGGACCCCATCTACAGCCCCGAATTTCTTCCCCTCCTGCTGGAGCAGGGGGAAAGCAGCCTCGAGGACCATACAAGACGGTACTTGTTTATAGCGAATATCACCAGCTATCCGGACGACGTGCTCTGCGTGTTCTGCAACAAAAGCTCTAACATCGCTTGCAGAGCACGGTCGTCCGAAGATGGTCCTCGGGGCAATATCGCCGCCTATGTGGAGTGGACACTGGCGAGGAATGGAGCAACATTTTCCGTCTGTGAGGAGGAAGAGCTCGCCAGCGCCACTCCCGACCCAGTGACCAGCCAAACACCACCCACCTGCAGGGAGCGCTTGCCAGAGCCCACCGCAGACGGAGAGCCACCTGCGGTGTACGAGCCATCGCCATCTAGAGCGACAGAGCGGAGTTACACCACGGAGGAGGAGCTCAACAGACCGTCTGACCAGGTGCGTGAGCCGGCAACATCGCCGAAAGGGGGAGTCCTGGTGGACCTCAGCGGCTCATGCGAGAGTCCCGTCCACCCCCCCTCTGCAGATGAGCAAACTCTGGACACTGGGAAGTTGCTCACTGACTTCTGGAGCAAAGTCAAGCCCCTTCCGCTGTTTCCAGACTGCAAAGACGTATCTCCGCATCAACTGTTTCCACACAGTTTTTTAGTTCCTGCCCCAAGCTCCAGAGTCGTGAGTGACTTCCCACCCTCTCCACCTCTACTCACACCAATGACTGTAGCCAGTCAACCAGCTCCAGCGCTGCTGCAGTCAGCCAACCCCCCAGCTCACCCTCAGGCTCCAGAGGTGGAGCTCGCTTTGAGGTGCTGCCTGCCAGCATCGCCCTCTGGAGGGTGTCGCCCAGCGTCAGCTCCTCCAGCCTCCGAGCTACGGACTCCACCTCGGCCCTTCGACCCTTGGGCTCCGCGTTGGCTCACTCCTCCCTCATCTCCGCCGTGGACCGTCAGTCCACCAGCTCTGCCAGGCTCCCTCGTCCCTCCGGCTCCGCCCTGGTCAGTCGTCGCCCTTCCTACACCTATGGACTCCACTCCTCTGGCTGGGGCTCGTCGCTCCGTCCTGCCAGCTGCGTTGAGCTCCTCCTTCCCTCCAGCTACGCCTTGGTCATCTGTCACTCTGGCTCCGCCGCGCGCTTCCGGACCCCCGTCGTCGCCTCGCTCGGGTGAGCCGTCTGCTCCACCCCGGCCCTCTGGGACCTCGGCGTCACCTTCACCCTACGGCTCTCCGTCTCCTCCTTGGGCTCCACCGCCATCAGCGGTGTCTCCCTCAGTCGGCCCCCTGGAGTCGGCAGCCACTCCTCCTCCATGACCCCTCCCTTCCTCGACTCCGCCCTGGGCCGTCCTTCTGGCTGTGTCCTGGGTCTTCCTGCTCCAGCTCCCTTCCTAATTCCTCCCTCCTAAGACTCCTCCCTGGCCACCTCCCCTCCCACCCTCCCTTATGTTATGTTGAAGGCGCGAGGACGCGCCTTCAAAGGGGGGGGGGGGTAATGTCAGGTGTCCGTTCTGTATTGTCCATGTCCCAGTGTCTCGTAAATAAATCTATGTGTTTTTGATATTCCTGTTATCCTGTGCCTTTGTGAGTGAGCCGACCGTGACAATTAATAATAATAAAATTATAACAACAATATTTTTTTGCCAAATATATAACAATAATAATTTTAACAACAATATTACTAATAATAATAATGCAATTGTGTTTGTATTTTGCATCTGACCATTTTTTAATCCAAATTATATTAAAATACAAGAAAATAATCTTAATAATAATAACAATAATAATAATAATAACAAGAACAATAATATTAATAAGAATTATAATAACAACAACAATATTATTATTATTAATAATAATAATAATAACTACTAATCGAAAGGCATGTGTAATAACTACAAATAATGAAAAATATTACAACATATACAATTTAGCAAACAAATTTAAATTCTTAACTACATAAAACTTATAAACCTCTAAAATTTGTTTTATTTTCCCCCAAATTCTCTTTTAATGTTTCTGAATTCAAATATATGTTGTTTGTTTTAATGATTAAACTACATTTTAATCTCGAAGCATCTCTAACCAGCTGACTTCATGGAAATGCATATACTTGATTGGTTTATATTCAAAATGATATTAAATATAGATATATAACATAAAGATATATCAAATTTCGGCTTTTGCAATCAAAGAGACAATTTAGACAACCTCAAGCCATTACATACTTAGTTAATTGTGTTTTTTAATGTGATTTATGTGATGATATTGAATGCATTTGTGATTTATAATTTTGTGACATATGTAATGTGGATGTTGATGGAATTATGTGGTTAAGCCAAAGATAAATTTCCACTTGTGGACAATAAAGAAGTCAAGTCAAGCATACTTAATATTGCAGGCAAATCTAGTGCTGTAATTTACAGCAAGAACATGTATCATTTCATATGATCACATTCAAGACATTCAAGTCACGTTGTCAGAACAGATGAAGTGTGAAACACCAATATCTGGCAACATTAATGATGACTGTAACAGTAATAATGAGTAATAAAGCGTGTGCGTACCAGCAGGACAGTGAGCGTGTGCTGTGGTGATGCCGTACAGACGTGTTCGTTTCTGAGGTTGAAACTCATCCACTTCTCTCCTCGAGTGCCGATCCACCACGACTACTGAAACCCTGACACAACACAAACACAACCGTCAGGAAAACTGATGACCATGTGTGTTTACAACCACACTGATCTGATCAAATATACAGTCAAATGATACAATATTGAAGAATCAGTTTTGTATGTCGATATAATGTTAAATGTTTCTATGATTCAGTGGTGAATTTTCAGCGCCATTACTCCAGTCTTCAGTCATTTGATCCTAAAGCACAAAACCAGTCAAATTTGAAGATTTATTCTGAAAAGCTCAATAAATTAAGTTTTGATTGATGTTTGGTTTGTTAGGATTGGGCAATATTTAGCTGAGATGCAACTACTGGAAAATCAGGAGTCTAAAAGCTATCAAATTATTGAGAAAATCACTTTTAAAGTTGTTGTTCAGATTAATTTCTTTGCAATGCACATTATCAATCAAAAATCCAGTTTAATTATATTTATGGTTGGAAAATTACAAAATATCTTCATAGAACAGGGTCTTTTATTAATGTTCTCAAGATTTTTTACATAAAAGAAAAAATTATCATTTTGATTCACATTTTTGTTGCACAAAATGCTGTACAATGCAGTGTTAAAAATATACTCATGCAAAATAATAATTATTATTTATTGTTTGTGCTCCAGGGTAGGCATGGGACGATAACCGGTTTCAAGGTTTACTGCGGTTTGGAAAAGTTAAGGTTTTAAAAACGCTAAAATTTTCTGTTATACCGTTCCTAAGGTATTATTTGTAAGGGTTTTTTACGTTTTTAAATGTGTTGTAAAGAAATCAGTGTTTTTGAAACTAACGAAGAGAGCAGAAGTCAATGATTTATTTTAATTATTCAGCCTGACATGTTTACTGTTCCAAAATATTATAAATGTTTCCTAAAATAAAATGTATTGTGTTCAAAGGGGGAAAAAAGTTGTATTTTTTTATCCAGACTTTTATAAAGAACATATTTTAGAGCAGTGATCACAATACCGTGATACCATGATATTTTTATCCAAGGTTATCATATCGTCAAAAACTTATACCGGCCCATGCCTACTCCAGGGTCACATATAACATATATTAGGGTTGCACGATATTGGAAAAAATGTGCATTGCAATATTTTTATTTTCTGCGATTTATATTGCGATATTTCACCAAATAACTTTTATAGCTCTATTTTTAAATAATTAATACACTTATATTGAATGGGAAGATTTTTAGAGCAGAAAATATACCAGCATAGATAAATACAGTAGAGCAATGGTATAAATGAAGGATTCTAACAGTATTCAGGTACAGAAATAAAATTATCAAACAAACAATAAAGTTGTATAGTCTTCATTATACACATTCATTCATTTTCTTTTCGGCTTAGTCCCTTTATTAATCAGGGGTCACCACAACAGAATGAACCGCCAACTTATCCAGCATATGTTTTATGCAGCGGATGACCCAGCCGGGGCTCAAACCAGCGACCTTCTTGCTGTGAGGCGATTGTGCTACACACTACGCCACCGTGACGCCATTATGCACATTATTAAATAAAATAAATTTTTGTTAAAGGTACAAAATGCAATAATTTCTTGTGCCCAAATGCTTTAAACACAGTCACAGGCCTTAAAACACGCACAACTAATAAACTTACACCTTTTTATGGTTAAACTAAAATGACTCAACAATTGTACCTGGTCAACTATAATCCATTAATTACAGATCCTGCAATGTGAATATTGCGCATTCACACATTGTGATATCGGTGCTAAAACGATATATTGTACAGCCCTAACATATATATACACATATAACTGTGATGTTATGTTCAGGACGTTCATAAAAATGTAGCACATTTTTGTCTGGAGATCTCTGTAAATATTACTGTAATGCATCCTGACTATAAACACCAGACTTGTTTTTATCCAGTAGTTTTCATTATCACCCACATAAAAAATCTAGTAATTTATAGTAAATATTACATTGTTTACAAATCATACTCTAGTAAAGTGCTTGAATTAATCTGTTATGGTGATTCTACAGTAACACAATAATTATAGTAATGAAAAACAAGTGACCCAACACTGTAGTTTTCTACAACTATAGGGTATATTATACTACGTTACACCACAGTTTACTGTAGTAAAAATTAAAGTATACTACAGTATTTATTACAGTTTATCAGTTCACTATAGTTAATACTACAGTATGCTGGAGCATTCATTAACAAAGAGTTGTAAATACTATAAAACACTTTACTATATGGTTCAAAACCATGAGAATATTTACTCTAAACGTCTCCAGTATTTTGTCATGTGGCTGAGCTTCTATAATAAGCCTCATTGTAACAGTGAGGAAAGATCAGAGTAGCTGCTGAACAGGCTGTGAAATCACACACAGCTGCCAGAAGCCTTGAAAGCGGCCTGATGACCCGACCTCAGCACCTCAGCAGAGCAAACACACATGCAGGGTTCAAGAGGAACATCTGAGCTGCTGCTGCGGTCTCTGCTCAGTAAACATAGGCTATCAAGACCTCAGAAGAACAGAGAGGCTTTAAACTCACACACGTTTAGTGGACTGAACACTGACTATCTCTAAATCACCACCAAACAACACCATGTTTAATTAACATTTGCTGTGCAGTTTTTCCAGGTGAATATACTGACCTACTATAGCAGGAAGACCTTATTTTGAAGGAATTTAAAGGGGACCTATTATGACCCTTTTTACAAGATTTAAAATAAGAGTGTGTGTGAAGTTTCAGCTCAAAATACCCCACATATAATTTTGTATAACTATTTGAAACTGGCCTTTTAGGTTTTGATCCAAAATGTGCCATTTTGGTGATTGTTACTTTAAATTCAAATGAGATTGTGCACCCAGCCTCATTCTAAAAGGAGGGCGGAGCTACAATCACCTGTGCTTTAGCAAAAATTCCAAAAGATGTACCAAAAGAAGGCGGCAGTCTATGGAGACTAAAGTGTTCAGTTGTGCATCCTAAAACTCATCATTTATAGTTGCTCTTAGTCACTAACATTAGCCCCTTTCAAACATACAGACGTTTACGGAAAAATACCAGCAATTTTCCGGAAAGGAGTCATGTGTGAACAGCCCCTTTTTGAAAATACCTGTAAATTAATTCAGGATTTTTTCCATGAAGAGAAGTTGTAACATTACTGGTAATTTGCTGGAATGCTGCGTTGTGTGAACGCAAAAGGAAAACTGCCAGAAAGTGTGCGCTCACATTTCGAACACGCTGATGTGACACGTCTACTCCAGCCAATCAGAACATTCAGACGCATTCACATCCGCACTGTTTATGAAAATAAAAGCCTTTGAATATTTTTACAGACACATTTAGCTGCTCCATGTTAGTCAGATGACGTTTCTATGTTCCTTCTTAATGCCAACTGTGTAAAAATGATTGATAAAATGCTTATGATAAACCGCTGTTTGTTTACCTTCAAGCTCTGCTTCAGTTGCTTGATGCATGTGCACGTGAGCGCCAGCACACACACATATTATGTACATCTCGACATGCGAAAGTGTTCCTCCATATGTTTTCATCAAAGTTGTTCACGATACTTATCCATCCACAGAATTTGTAATGTCGTCAAATGTGTAAGCATTTAGCTGCTGTTCAAGCTTCTGCCTTTGGATGTCTCTGGGACAAAGCAGCTGCATGAATGCTAAAGCTTTAAATAAAAGTGAAACCATCAACAAAACCCCGACCTCTTCTATGTGTACAAATACAAGCGTGGCCATTTAGAGGTAATTTCTGGTTAATGATGTCAGAATTTACCGGTATTTTGGAATAGATGTGTGAATGGTCTTTTCCGGAAAAATTCTGGAACATCCTTGCCTGTGTGAACAGCGCTTTTTTTAATTTACCAGTAAAGTCGTTCTGGACATTTTCTGGGTATTTACCGGTATCACTATGTGAAAGGGGCTATTATCTTTAGCAGGTACAGTGTGAAAACTCTAATGGCGGACGGCTGCTTCTCACTCAGGGCTGTTTATGCTAATAAGGGATGGTCCCGTAGTGGGCGGGGCCTCCCCCCCTCTGATGACACGTAGAAAGGGAAAATGTCAATCAAAGTGTTTCTGCAGACTGTTTTTATCAAGTCTGATCATAAAAAATGAAATACACATTTTTACCACTAGAGGCTGGAAATATTCACACACTGTTGCCATTAAACTGTGTTCAAGCCCCTTATAAAAGTTACTTTTTGCATAACAGGTCTCCTTTAAGTTCTTACTTCAGTGTTTTAATTGTATAATTTTATTTTATTGTTGTAAAGCACTTTGGGAAGCCCTTTGGTTGTAGTAAAGTGCTTTATAAATAAAGTTTATTGACTGATATTTTGAAAAAATAAATAAATAAATGCTGGAAACCGGCAGCCATTGGCATGCATAGTAGGAAAAAAATACTATGGAAGTCAATGGCTACCAGTTTCAAACATTCTTCAAAGTATCTTCTTTTGTGTTTAACAGAACAAAGAATCTCAAACAGGTTTGTGACAAGTGTAAAATTTACCTTGTCCAATCCGTGTAGTAGAAGTTTTTTCCATCAGTAGTGAGTCCGAAGGGATACTGGATTTCCTCCATCAGCTGTGTCCGTCTGCCCTGCTGTGGATTCATACACTCCACTTTATGTGTGCCTGCATCAGAAACACCAAATATCACCAACAACACTAAAGCTGCGACTGAACAAAGTGCTTTAAGGAGCAGTAATACAGTACAATAAGGTAACATTTAAGTTGGTAATAGTATCAGTGAATTATACTATCAGTGAAGTTTCAGTTCAAAATACCTCAAGGATCATATATTTTATCATTCTGCAAATGGGCAGAATAAAAATACAGTTTTTGTGTACGTCTTTTTAAATGCAAATCTTTATAGAGGGCGGAGCTTTTACAGCTTGTGCTTCGGTTACTCTGGTAACAAAAACAAAAATCATCCCAATTCACATACTATTCATCCTAAATAGTATTCGAAAATATAAATAGAGGGCGGCACGATGGCTCAGTGGTTAACACTGTCGCCTCACAGCAATAAGGGCGCTAGTTCGAGTCCCGGCTGGGTCAGTTGGCGTTTCTGTGTGGAGTTTGCATGTTCTCCCCGTGTTGGCATGGGTTTCCTCCGAGTGCTCCGGTTTCCCCCACAGTCCAAACACATGCGCTATAGGGGAATTGAATAAACTAAATTGGCCGTAGTCAATGAGTGTGAATGCGAGAGTGTATGGGTGTTTCCCAGTACTGGGTTGCAGCTGGAAGGGCATCCGCTGTGTAAAACATATGCTGGATAAGATGGCGGTTCATTCCGCTGTGATGACCCCTGATTAATAAAGGGACTAAGCCGAAAAGAAAATGAAAGAATGAATATAGTGTCCCATATCATAGTATGTTGAAATACCCAGATGGTCTAATATTTCCAGTAGCAATTCAAAGTGCAGATACGTGTTTGCTCAAACTGCTAATACTTCCCATCGCTATGGTAACAACAACTGTAGTAATGTAAGTAAATGACCCCATACTGTAGTTTTCTACAACTATAGGGTATATTATACTACAATACACCACAGTTCACATTGTAACGGAAATCGTGATGTGTCTGTTTCCAGAACAAAACTCAGGACCACAATCACACAGTTTGGACTCATTCAGAAACAGTGCTACTTATATAGAGAATAACTTCTGCTGGAGTGACTGTGTGCTTTGTAACTTTGTTGAAAGTACACAAGTTGAAAGTGTAAAAACAATTACATGATCGCTTTAATGCATTACCTAATGTTCACAAATGAGACCATATTGTAAAGTGTTAACTACAGAGAGCTTGTGGCTTTAATGAGCAACAAGTGATGAAAATGAGTTGTTTTCCTGCCGAGGGGCTCAAACAGCTGTGAGTTTATTACACCACCAGGAAATGTTTCTGGAGCCGTACCAGCGTCCGCCCAGCACAGCAGAGACGTCTGAGGGTCATAAGTTAAACCGTTGGGGAGACTCAAATCATCCTTGGCTAGGACCCTACGATTTGTGCCGTCCATGTAAGCCATCTCAATTTTGGGTGATTCCCTGTTCCAGTCGGCCCAGTAGATGTAGCTGGTGGAAAAACAGACATTAAAATAATTTAAAGCAAAGGTTTCTCTTGAGAATTTAATGATGCCTTAAATTCCTTAAAGGGATAGTTCACCCAAAACGGAAAATTCTGTCATCATTTACTCACACTTCACTTGTTCCAAATCATGTTTCGCTTTTTTTTCTTCTGCTGAACACACATTTTTAATAGTATTTGTATTTTAATAGTATCCATAGTATATTTTTCCAACTATGGAAGTCAATGGCTACAGGTTTTCAGCTTTCTTCAAAATATCTTCTTTTCTGTTCAACTGAAGAAAGAAACCGAAGAAAGATTTTGAACGTTTGGGGTGGACTATAACTATGCATTAAAGGGCACCTATGATGAAAATCAACTTTTGGAAGCTGTTTAGACAGAACTGTGTGTAGGTATAGTGTGTCCACAGTCATATTGGAGTGATAGAAACACAATAAGTCTCTTTTTTAAAATTTCCTGATGTTAAAATAGTGTGTGCACGTGCACGCGAGCAAACTTTATAACGATATTGTGTGTGACTCATCATTGCAGAAAGGCTTGAATTAACTCCACAACAAATATATCAAATAACCGCTGAGAAAGGTCTTACTGTAGTAAGAGAGATCTGCTTCATTCTTGTCTGTCACTGTGCTGCTTATCTACGTGAAGGCTACACGCCTCAGAGCAGTACCGAGAGATCTCTATGGCTCTGACAGGCACGTGGGAATGGTAGGCAGGGAGAACCAGCTCATTCGCATTAAAGGCACAGGCAACAAAAACAGCTACAATGTCCTAACAGCTCAAATTTCCCAGATTTAAAAAGGTATAATAAATAATCTGATGGGTATTTTGAGCTGAAACTTTACAGACATATTCTGAAGACACAAAAGATTTACATTAAATGTTGAAAAAGGGGTAAAATAGGTGCCCTTCAAAGCATATAAAAATAAATATGCATTAAATATTTAAAAAGCATCAAAACAAAAACGTCCATAACCCAACAAGACTCCGCCATATTTGAAATCTCCACTATTATTAAACACGCCCCTTACTGCTGATTGGCTAGGGTATTTTTGAAATAATGCATAGTGTAGCTTTAAAATAATAAAACTTTATACACGTTATAAAATGCAGCTGAATGTGCATTCTTCAATACTTCTTACCACCCATGAAACTAGTTTACATGTTGTGTCTACACTGCATTTTGAGCAGGCAAAACTCATTTACATTAACCAGACACTTATCCAAAGCAACTTAAACATTATAACTTTTATGTTATTAAATGGCACACTTATATGTAAGGGATAATGGTAACACTTTACAATAAGGTTGCATTAGTTAATGTTAATTAATGCATTTATTAACATGAACAAACAATGAACAATACATTTATTACAGTATTTGTTCATGTTATTTAACATTAATAAAAACACAGTTGTTCATTGTTAGTTCATATTAACTCACAGTGCATTAGCTAATATTAACAAGCATGCATTTGGGTTTTATTATTGCATTAGTAAATGATGAACTATGATTAATAAATGCTGTACATTGTTCATAGTTAGTTCATGTTAGTAAATACATTAACTAATCTTATTGTAAAGTGTGACTGAGATAATGTACATCCAGTCAGTTTTTAATCACAGAATAAAGCCTATCGGGTTTATCAGCAGCTGTTGTATGAGACTGAAGGCCTTTATTCTGCGGTAACAACAGGCTGAATGTGTATTATCCTGCTTAATACACAAAACTAAACAATTATACATAAAACATTTATCTGAGCTTTAATAATTTACTAGCCTGTGTTATTAGTTTAATCAGTTGTTATCTGGAAATGACATAAATGGCATGTCGTGATTAACCAATCAGAATCAAGTATTCCAGAGAGCCGTGTAATATGATTATTTAGACCCTGGTTGTTCCTAGTTAGCTACGCACCCATTGGTGGGATCGGTGAGGATGGCTCTTGGGTTAACCAGGTCAGTGTCAACCAAAACACGGCGCTGAGCTCCGTCTAGTGAGGAAACTTCAATTCTGTCCTTCATGGAGTCTGTCCAGAACATGTTTCTGCCCAGATGGTCGATAGCGATTCCCTCAGGACTGCCAATGTCTGAAACAAAAATCAGTTTGAGAGTAAATTAGATTGTGAACAACTGAAATGTCTCAATGGACATCTAAATACCACGCATTTTATTGGACGGAAGCAAAAATACTGTATTTATTCATCTATTTAAATGCAAATTTAGCTGCTAATCCCCGCCCCTATATAGAAAAGGGTGGAGCCTTTACAGCCTGTCTCTCAGTTACTCTGGCAACAACAACAAACCTCTGCTTGTGTTTTAAAGCCTTGTCAGGTTAAACTCCTGATATATGAAGTGCACACACAGAAAGCAAACTCAATATCACATCTCTTTCACTTTAACTGTCAAAAGCACACAAAATAAAATCCCTTAATTCTGATTTGAACGTTGTTCCAGGATCAACATAGATGTTAATTCAGGAACATGTCCCAATTGGCAGTGTTGGGCACGTTCCTTTAAAAGAGTAATTAGTTCTAGTTTATTAGTTACTTCTCACCAGTGTTGGGTAAGTTACTTTAAAAAAGTAATAGATTACAAATTACTGATTATTACTGGAAAATTGTAATCTGATTACATTACTAATTACTTAATGTAAAAAGTAATCAGATTACTAATTACTTTACTTTGAAGTTACTTTTAAAACATATAAAATATACCTATAAAAATACTAAATAAACTGCAGCTCTTTCAGTGATTTATTATTCACTGAAAAACATCACAATGGGTTGATCACAGCAGCTTGACATATTCAAAAGACTTAAAAACTTAAACTTCTCTCATCATTCACTTGTTTCAAACCTGTTTGCCTTTTTTTTACGCAAAAGAAGACATGAAGAAAACTGGATACCTGTAACCATTGACATCCATAGTATGAAAAAGCACTGCAGTGTTTGGGTGTTCTGTGTTTGTCTGAGGTAATTAGTCTACCTAAATGTGTATATTCCTAAGTATGAAGCTGATCGGTCAGTTCTTGTCACGTTACTCAGTTTTCAACTGGGGGCGCCTGGGAAATGCGAGCGCATGCAATATGCGCTCCCAATATGCACGCGCGTGCAAAAGACATGATATCTGAACGGCCCCATAAGCAGCTACGCTTCTCTTTACATTCAGAAGATACCTTCTTTCCCGATCCTGCACAAAAATTCAATTTAGCCTGTTTAGGCTGAGTTGGACCGCCGTGTTTTTGGGCGCTGGTGTCCTCCTTGGTGACGAGTATTGTCGTAGAATGCTTTCTGTTCGAGTTAAAAGCAGTCGAAAGTTCTTTGTTTTTACACTCAATGAGATCAAAGTATTGTCTGTATTTCCACTTGAAGAAGCAACCGCTCTAGACAGCAACTATTTCAGCTCGCGTTCTCCAGCAATTTAAAAAAGCACATGCTTATTAACTGACGTTGCAGCAGAAAACGTGATTTAAAAGAAGCATTTTTTTCTTCCAAAAACTATATTTGTAACCTAAGTACCTTACACCCAACTCTGCTTCTCAAAAATAGTAACCGAGTTAGTATCTGAGTTACATAATTATAAGGTAACTAATTAGAAGGGAAAGTAACTATTGCAGGCGACGCGGTGGCGCAGTGGGTAGCACGTTCGCCTCACAGCAAGAAGGTCGCTGGTTCGAGCCTCGGCTGGGTCAGTTGGCATTTCTGTGTGGAGTTTGCATGTTCTCCCCGTGTTCGCGTGGGTTTCCTCCGGGTGCTCCGGTTTCCCCCACAAGTCCAAAGACATGCGGTATAGGTGAATTGGGTAAGCTAAAATTGTCCGTAGTGTATGTGTGTAAATGAGTGTGTATGAATGTTTCCCAGTGATGGGTTGCAGCTGGAAGGGCATCCGCTGCGTAAAAACATATGCTGGATAAGTTGGCGGTTCATCCCGCTGTGGCGACCCCAGATTAATAAAGGGACTAAGCCGAAAAGAAAATGAATGAATGAGTAACTATTGCATTATTTTAAAAAAAAATCTAATTTGTCAAATGACTATAAACTAAATATAAATCATTGTACACTAATCTACACTATTTTAATGTTGTTGTGGGACAATGTGAGAGACAACGGCAGTATGTCCTCAACTGTATGTTACCTGATTTAATGAGTTGGATAGGTTCTCCTCCTTGTAGATTAGCTCTGCTAATAGCAGGTGTGCTTATGTCTGTCCAATAAATCATCTTCTCCATGCAGTCATAAGCAATTCCAATCACCACTTTCTCCTGCAAAAAAAAAAAAATCATGGATCTATTTTAGATGACAACACACTCCTCTGGCCTCAGGCGTTCAAAAGTCTGTCTGCGAATGCTGTCTAGACAAAACCACACATCCGAAATGAGTCAAATGAATCTCTGAGCATTTCTGTTACTAACGCATGCTTGAATCTCCCCTTGTTTATAAGCTTCACTGATGTTAGTCATTACAGTAAATGATAGCATGTGAGCAGTAAATGAGAGCAGATTTATCAATTCCCACAGTTCTGCACACAATAAACCTCCAAAAAGTTAATTTCAGGAGTCAGTAGATGAAAATAAGAACCATGTGCATATGCCATATCTGGCAAAAAAAGGCAAAATAATGAGAAATAGTGAAAAATCACAACACTTATGAAAGTTTCTTATGTTTATACAACAGATTCACTAGTTTAGATGCACTGCTTCAATAGTGCTGAGATTTCAGTACAGCAGAAAGATTACCTTTAGGAAGACAATGTTATATATAAACAGACCAAAAGTTAACTGAAATAAACTTATTGTTCATAGATCTGTTTACACTTCTTGCTCTGGATCTGGATTATATGTTAAATAGAGCTAAGTGTGTTTTACTTTTATAGCTTCATAGCTGACATTTATTCATAAATTTTCCTTCGGCTTAGTTCCTTTACACATCAGGGGTCTTATCCAGCATATGTTTTACACAGCGGACGCCCTTCCAGCTGCAACCCAGTACTGGGAAACACCCATACACTCTCACATTCACACACATACACTACGGCCAATTTAGTTTATACAATTCCCCTATAGCGCATGTGTTTTGACTGTGGTGGAAACCGGAGCATCCGGAGGAAACCCACGCCAACACGGGGAGAACATGCAAACTCCACACAGAAATGCCAACTGGCTCAGCCGGGACTCAAACCAGCAACCTTCTTGCTGTGAGGCAACAGTGCTAACCACTGAGCCACCATGTTGCCCTTCATAGCTGACAGTCATACCCAAAATGTATACTACAGTAAATGCATAAAGATGTGCTTTATGAATGACATTTTACGTGTTCTGTAGATTTATGTGGGTTTAGATTATGCATGCTTGGTTAATTTAAATAGTTCTAATATTTTAATACATTGCTTTTATTGCATTTTTAATCAAATAGATGAAACCTTGTTGAGCAAAACGAATCTTACCAAACCAAACATTAAATGTACATCTTTATATTCCATCAAGAATCAGTGGAAGGAGTCTGATTTCATGCATGTTAACATCATTTTCTTGTGTAAATACTCTGCTTTGCTTCTCCTAAAAATCTCTCCTCACATTCTTCTGGTTTAAGGCCGATGAGGTTATGTAATCAGCAGAAACAGCATATGGCTCAGATAAACACAATTTCTCTCATACAAATATTTCCAAGAAAAACAATGTTAGGCAATCCTAAAATTCCCCAGCGAGCCCCCAGCAGTTCTCTGGCTCTCGGTTATCAACAACTGAGCTGAGAAAGAGAAACTACGAGCAAAACCTTAACCGCAAAGACGCAAGTTCATTCTGAAGTTACTAACATCACTAAACGAGAACAGGGAATGAATCAGAGCACAGACTTCCGGATGAATCTACAGAGCCGAACAAGGAGAATGTGGCCTAAAACATCCACCATGCAAGCACATAGAGATTTGAAAGGAATCAAATGCAATTCATAACCAACAAAAGCACATAATGAATATAAAAACATCCTGCAAGTTTCAGAACTCAAAACAATATAGTTCCTCTAAAAACTGCTTATATTGAAGACCCTCTGCCAAAATGACTGCTCTATGATGTAATGAGGTGGATAAGCTCCGCCTCCACAGAAGATCCACGCCTACTTCTAATTCACTCCCTGTTAGCTTCGTTAATATGCAAAACAGTCAGCCAATCAGAGCAGTGGGCGTTCACATTTGAGTCTACAATGGGCCACGCCCATTCAAACAAAGCATTCTGATGAAGGTGAAAATCTTTTTATGTACAAATCTTGACAACATTATAAATGGACCTCAGATCAGTATAAAAAAAAAAAACTGAGATGTTCATGACCCCTTTAATGAAACTAGCTTTGAAACCCTTGTAAATTATTTATTTCAAACCAATAAGTTGTGCACTTATTTAAATATTTAAGTTTTTAAATATTTTATATTTGCTTTTATTTTCTATTGCATAACTTCTATTTCTCCATAATTTAGATTCTTATTGTTAATATTATTGTTTTTGTTATTGTTGTTAGTATTTTAAGGTCACGAGTGGTTGTGTAAGCATTTCATTGCATATCATACTGTGTATGACTCTGTATGTGACAAAAAAAAGAATTTGATTTGCATATCAATCTGCCATAGTCAATAGGTTTGTTTTGTGTTTCACACATTTAAACATTTCAATGGTTCATCATTAACCGGTGTCTATTTGGTTTGACCTATCTTATAGTTTTAAAATTGTGTACACATTGTGATTGCAATATTTGTTTACCAAAAGGAGAAGTTATGTTACTAACTAAACGTTCTATTAAATAAACAAATCAACACCTACAAATTAAAAACAGCTCATATGTGTTTTCAAAAAATATCTTATTTGCAGTTTGTAACGTAGCTGTCCTTCAATGTAAACAGTCTGCTAAGTTGTTAATAAAAAACATGCATGATAAATAAAAAATTTGCTCTCAAAAAAATAAGACTGCTCTGAATCACCTTAATGAGTAATATTTTAAAATATTTTGCCTGCTAGTGATCTACATCAGCATAATCAAAGTAACTAATTTTCATAAATCCTGCCTCCTGTGACATATGAACGTTCTGAAATGGGCGTTTCATTTCAGATATAGAAAGACCAATCAAAACAGGCTTGGCCACCTGACCAGAGATGAGTTGGCCCCAAACTGATTAAAGAAAACTTACCAAAACCATTGCAAAATGATTCTAATATTAAATGCAAATTCTGAGAACATTACAATGTTTTCATACCTTGCATGCAATTAAACCTGATGTAGAGGACTGTCAGGTGTCTGTTCTGTGTTGTGATCATGTGCTCCTTTGTTCTGTTTCCCACCGTTTCCTAATGTTCATCAGTTTCACCTGTGTTCCTCTCCTGTGTTATAAGCCCGTGTGTATTTATACCCCTTAGTTTGTTTCCTCCTTTGTCCGGTATTGAATGTCATTCCTTGTGTCTTCACCCCATGATCGTCATCCCTGTGAATTGTCTTCCTAAGTGTGATTCCTGTGTTCCAGTTGTGAGTGTCTGTTTGTAATAAATCTACGTGTTTTTGATAAACTCCTGCGATCCTGTGCCTTTCTGAGAGTCCAGGCGTGACAAGGACTCAATATTAACACACTTTGAAATAGCATATGACCTGCTCTTTAATAAAATAACACATATTATCTTCATTGCATTTAATATAATACACTTTTAATAACACATATTAACACATGCATTTTTTGATCAGCAGAACCATGTGGAGTTTTGATTGACTGATTTTTGAGTTTTGACTGATTTCTCACTACACTGACGGATGTGAGGAGGTTAAATGTGTACCGGGAGATGTAGTGCAGTCTTGGCTTCGTTCTTCTTCAGGTTGTGGCCATCCAGAGGAATATACTCAATCTTGCCACTCTGAGTGAAGAGGATGTGACTGCCGGGGGGTAAAGGACTGATGTTCGGGTTGGGCGTGGGTCGAATCGGGCCAGGCTCATCATGACCACGACCTGAAGAACAAAATATGCATGGATATATAGTTCATGCTTTCATGACTTCTAGGCTGGATTACTGTAATGCTCT
>CAIGQV010003909.1:573916-593849 GCA_903798115.1 Danio jaintianensis | reverse complement strand
CTTCTCCTGACCTAATAGATCACTCAGATCTTTAGGATCAAATAAACTAGAAATTCCAAGAGTTCAGTCAAAGCAGGGTGAATCGGCCTTTAGCTACTAACAGCGCCCCCGGCTGCTGGAATCAGCTTCCAGAAATGATCAGATGTGCTCCAACATTAGACACATTCAAATTAAGGCTTAAAACACTTAATCTGTTTAGCTGTGCCTTTACTGAATGAGCACTGTGCTACGTCCCACAGATCCCACTATTATGTCTTTCTTTTCTTTTTCATTCTTTTATAACCTGTTTTAACACATTTTAATCTGTTTTATATTATTATTATTATTTATACTTGTCTCTTTTATTCCTGTTTATGTAAAGCACTTTGAATTGCCACGATGTTTGAAATGTGCTATATAAATAAACTTGCCTTGCCTTGCCTTAGGGCCGGGCTATTAGTCCTATATGGCGGGGCTATTAGCCTATATTAGGCTATTATATGTTCAATCTTTCTATTATATCTTCTGGAGAAAGTCTTATTTCTTTTAGTTTGGTTTGGAATTTTTAAAAAGTATATTTAAAAAACTAAGGTTAATATAGATAATAATATTATAGACATAAGATTAGAAATAGAAATTATTATTTTCAATTGGCTACAGAAGAAACAACTGTTGTCCAATGACTGTTGTCTAATTAACCTAGATAATTGCACTTTAAGGCGGCACGGTGGCTCAGTGGTTAGCACTGTCACCTCAAAGCAAGAAGGTCGCTGGTTCGAGTCCCGGCTGAGTCAGTTGTCATTTCTGTGTGGAGTTGTTTCTGTGTGTAAGCTGAAGGAAAATGAAAGAATGAATGAATAATGTCACTTTAAGCTGAATACTAGTACCTTGAAAAATATCTAGTCTAATATTATGTGCTGTCATCATGGCAAAGACAAAAGAAATGAGTTATTAGAAATGAGTTATTAAAACTATTATGTTTAAAAATGTATATAGATCAAATAATGTTCAATCTTCATGACAGATATATTTATGTAAAATATAATCAAATAACACTAAATGACTCTTGTTATAAATATGTCTGAAAACAAAGTGGGAAAAAATATATGATCAAAAAATATAAGCCATTATATATTAGCTCTGAAAAAAAATTCTGTAAATTCATTTCTTCAGCCATATTGTTTTTAAATGCAATAATGCCAATCAAGCACTTAAGCTGTAATAGAATAAAGTAAAAAATATATATACTGACACTGACAACCATGTTAACTCAGGATCAGCTTAACTTAAAGATCAGCTGCAGACTGGAATAATGAGCAATAATGAGCTTCAGATGAGTGACTTCCTCTGTAGGGAATTTCGTCTGGTTTCTTTGTCTTTGCATCCACATCAAAAGCTAAAGAAGACAAAGACTTTGACGTAAATCTTCATGTGCTTTCCTTTTAACCTCAGTCTTGTCTTGGAGGATCTGACGATGTATCTCTCCTAAGAAAGACCTCAACATCTTTCCCATGAAAATCACGTCTTATGGTTTCTTAAGATTGTCCATTTCTATAGAGCTGTAGTCATGCAATTATAATGCAAATGAACTAAAATTAACTTTATAACCTAAATAATGAGATGGTTTTATCAATAAATCTGTTATTAAAATACAGATGAATTAAAAAAATTGTTTACTGTATGTAATCAGAACACAGATTAAATTGTAAATACAACAGTTAAGCCATAACATACAGTATCAAACTGGTTAAAACAGACATGTTTACACAGACATGAAGGTCAACAGATTATGATGAAATGTATTTGTGTTTGAATAATTGTTTTTAAGAGTGGATTATACTGTTCAAAATTAATGAATAAAATTAAAAATCAAATCAACAACTTAGATATATTATCAGAAAATACTGTGCAAACATTTCACGCCATCATTACTGTACATTTCTTGTTTTAGAGATGGTATATTGACCATATTTATACTGTTGAATGCTCGATTCTGATTGGCTGATATGTTATTTTCAAATAAGCACACAGCTAAAGTAGTTCCAGCAGCAGAATAATTCACTCCAGCCAATAAAATAATTCTAAAATAATACACAGTCAAGGGGTAACGGCAATCACCACTATAGGTTTTCACAGCAGACCAGAGACCCGAGGACCCGGGACCCGTGCTGGTTTGGCTCTATATTTTAATTGGTCAATCTGGTCCGAGTCGGGTCCCAATATTTATAACATATAACACCCCACACTTTGCATGTGTTTTGTAACTTAGGATAAAAACGTTAATTTAGGATGGGATGTAAGCAGCAAATAAGACAATCAAACTTGAATGTAATACTAATGCATCAGTCGATGACATGGTATCATAAGTGTAATGTAAACAGTGATATGGAATCTGATATTTCTGTTTTTGGCACTTCTTTTCTCTGATATTTTCATCATTGAATTACAATAAATAAATAAATAAATAAATAAATGTCGCTCTTCCACCTGTAGCTAGTGGCAGTCGATGTGGTGAACTCATGTGCTCAACCATAGTGAGAGAGAAGGCTTCTGACAGTAGTTAAAACAAAAGGTATGTGGCGATCGGGTGCTGTCGGACCTGTCTTCCAGCCGGGTTTGTGTACGTTTAAAGTTGTGATCACCAACTATTTTTACACCAAGATCCCTAACCTCGGCCTTGCTAAAAGGCAAGATTTACCCATCAAAAAAACTTGAACAGAAGCTACATTTTTCACTTGCATTTCCAGCTTGACACCTTTATTTGAACATTTTTGAACTTTGTAGTTTAACCAACTTTAAACTTTTTTATTTGATGCAACCAAGAAAATCTGTAAAGATGCACCTGGATGACATTTGGAGGGGTCAAAATCTGGGTGACAATGCACTGTGACATTAGCAGTAATCACTGCTAATGTCACTGTGATTTTCAATGACACTTCTGCAGATACCCTACTACTTTAGCATTTTATAAATGAGCTGTAACACAATTCTACCACTACTAATAATAACTACTAGGGTCTACAACATTAATAAATATACTAAAACATTATAATAAAATTCAGCAATGGTAATTGCAGTTTTACAATTTTTGTACAATATTGTTGTACAGAAGTTGTTAGTTGAGAGACACATTTTTAAAGCTGTTTTCTTTTAGCAGTGAGAGTTTTGTGTGCTGTTTATATGCCTTGTGCTTTCACAGTTTCATAAAAAATACGTTGTTGTTTTTTTCAACTTGCTGCACTGTGGGCGCGCATAGAAACACAAGCATGTCACAATGTATGTACATCGATCCCTATTGGCCTGCACAAACTGCGCATCTCCATTTAAAGTAACTAAAAATCTCGGGTCTGCATGGGTTCGGGTCTCATTTTCAAATAAAATACAATCGTGTCTCTTCGGGTTCAGGTCTGAATTTTTGGACCCGTGAAGACCTTTACTCACCCCATTACCCCTTATATGTTCATTATTTTCTATGAATTCAACAGCACATCATCAATTATTCCTAACAAAATTATTTCTCATTCAATTTATTATGAATAAAAACAGAAAATAAAAACAGAAAATAAAAACAGACGGATGTAGACATACTGATGAACTCACATACCAACACACGTCTGTCCATCACTAGCGAACTGAAAGCCGTCCAGACACTCGCAGCGAAACGTTCCCGGCTGGTTATTACAGACGGAATTCTGCCCACAGATCTGAGGGGTTTCCCTGCATTCATCGATGTCTGATGACAAAAAACCACAGATGAACTTGAGGATTTCTACAACCATTTTCAGACAGTGATAAACTGCTTTAATGCTATCGTAAACAAAACACTTCCTAGACTTCCTACCAATGATAGCATCGGTTCTCATAATTACGGCTTTTGAAAGATAAAGTCTGTCCTATTTTTGTGCAATTTCCTCAAGGCATCAAGGGATGGGTCACATCCTTAGAGGTCTGCTGGACGATTTATGCAGACATGGAGACAATTTTGACGTCTGATTAAAAGATTGCTTTAGAAACGGCCCCTTAGGAAGTAGAGTTGTACTTTCATGGACAAAAACAAACTGATTTCCCTTCGGAAGAAAGCAGATTAGTGGCTGTTTTAATAGGGAAATGAAATAGGAAATGGTTTTAATTGAAATGATGGACTGAGGGTTGATTTAATTTATACCGTAGCAAGCGCGTCCGTCTCCTGTAAAGCCTGCGGCGCATTCGCATGTGAACTGGTTTCCTTGTCCAGGTTTGCAGACAGCGTTAGTATCACAGCCGTGTCTGCCAGTAAAACAGGCGTTTTCTTCACTTTGTCCACCTGTGGATGTGGAAGAAGAATCAATTGATATTTCCTGAGATACATTATAAGAGAAGAATAAAAATAAATGAATTTAATTACATTAAAAACACCACGCCATCACTTTATCACTCCATTTCATTCCTTTTAACCCCATTTTTAATCTGTTTTTAGCTTTTATTTCTTATACTTTCATTTAAAGTCACTGTATTTGATACTTGTATGTCTCTTTTATGGGCGGCACGGTGGCTCAGTGGTTAGCACTGTCGCCTCACAGAAAGAAGGTCGCTGGTTCGAGTCCCGGCTGGGTCAGTTGGCATTTCTGTGTGGAGTTTGCATCTCCCCTTCTTCCCATGTTGGCGTGGGGTGGGGTTTCCCCCTCCAGTTTCCCCCACAGTCCAAACACATGCGCTATGGGGGAATTAAATAAACTAAATTGGCCGTAGTGTATAAGTGTGTGTGTAAATGAGTGTGTATGGGTGTTTCCCAGTACTGGTTTGCGGCTGGAAGGGCATCCGCTGTGTAAAACATATGCTGGAATAGTTGGCGGTTCATTCCACTGTGGCGACCTCTGAAATAGAGACTAAGCTGACGGAAAATGAATGAATGAATGTCTCTTTTATTCTTGCTTATGTAAAGCACTTTGAACTACCATTGTGTATGAAATATGCTATAGAAATAAACTTCCTTTGCCTTGCTATTAATTAACAAAACACAGTCAACAGCCAGAACTCCACTGCTTTCATCAAATATTTTCAAAATAATGTCCTATAAATCAGGCAATTAATACATATGAATAACACTGTTAAAGGTTGGTGTACATCAACATAATATAGATAGGAAAAAATGTGTAAATGTATAAACTAAAAACTGTAAAGTTTGGTGTAAGCAGGCAAATAAATCTGTAAAGTGTGGCATATGCAATCAGAATACATTGAGAAATTAAAACTGTAAAGTCACATCAAATAAAACGAAAGAACAGAACAGAACAAATCACAATGAAACAAATCAGTAAAGTTTGATCTGTGTAATCAGAATATAGCTAAGAATACATCTGTATAGTTTGGTGTATGTAACCAGATTACAGATGTCAATAAATTAGAAGTAATCAGATTATAGATGTGAATAAAACTGTACGATTTGGCATGCATAATCAGAATACAAAAGTGAAAAAAATACAGCGGGGAATATAAGTATTGAAAACATCTTTTTTTTTCTTCCTGGGAATAATATTTCTAAAGGAGCTGTTGACATGGAATTGAACCAGAGTTTGGTAAAAACCTAAACAATACAAACATAAAAATAAAACAAAACAAAAATGAAAAATTAGTTCTGTCTAATAAGAATGAAATGACAGAAGGAGAAAGTGCTGAACTACTAAAATGTATTTAATACTTTATATAAAAGGCTTTTTTAATGATGGCAGCTTAAAGACGCCTCTCATATGGAGAATGAAGTCACATGCATTGCTCAGCTGTGAGTTTCTCACAGACTTCAACAGAGTGTCAAAATCTTGATGCTTCTGTGGGTCTCGTCTATCAAATCTGAGCTTTATTTTGTATCTTCTATTGGATTCAGGTCAGGTGATTGGCTGGGCCATTCTACAGCTTGATTTTCTTTCTCTGAAAGTATCTGAGTTTCCTTGGCTGTGTTTTGGATCATTGTCTTGCTGAAAAGTCCACCCTGGTTTCATCTTCATCCTCCTGCTAATGTAGATGTTGGACTGAAGCAGCTGATATTCATTTACACTGAGGAAGGGCAGAGGGTTGCTGAAGAACTACTGAGAGATTTCAGCTGCTGTCTGGGCTTTCATTGCCGAACTACACCTCCTTTTCTTCATGTGTTCAATACTCTTTCCCTGTGTCATTTTATTTTATTACGCAGAACTTCATTTGTTTTCTTTGCATATATGGATTTCTTTGGTTGTTACCAACATCTGGTGACAACTAAATCTGAATAAAAATGTGAAAAATATATAAGTTTGGTGTGTGTAATCAGAAATTGGACATAAATAAATCAAAAGATTGGCATAAATCATCAGGAAAAAAATCTGAATTGAACTATGAAGTGTAAATGCAGCCTAAATGACCCTTTAAAAGTGAACTATTTTGTCAGATGAGTGCTCACCGTTGACGTCTCCTATCTTGTTACTCATGGCGTAACGCAGGAGTTGTGCACCCATATCGTACATGACGAACACCTGCTCCACGCTGAGCATCTGTGTGGACGGCACCGTTCTGGACACTTCATCAAACTGGCAGCCCTGAAATGTGATGGTTTCTCTGAAGTTGTAGCTTCTGCTCTGAGTCGAACCGTCCGGCAGACTGATCACATACTCCCGTGTGGATGAAGATGTGATCACTGAAAAGAGAAGATAAACATGCAATAGGTTTCATTGCAGAACTTATGGAGCCTTTTCACATTTCTGGGTTTCTCAGAAGTTGCAGTGTGCAGTGAATGAGAGTACAACAAATATTTTTTACAATCCTATTTCCTGAAATAATAAAAGAAAAACTCGCAGCCAGAAGAGAGAGTAATGTCAGGTTTACTGTCCTCGGCTCATACACTCTGCATTATAAACATCTTGGCAATCTGTAATTCGTTTTTTGTAATTTGATGCAAGGATTATATAATAATGCATAAATACATATAAATTAGGGATGTGCACAAGTATTCGATTAATCGATTACTCGAACGCATCAGCGACGATCGAGCATGAAAACGATGATCGATTGGCTCAAATTAAATTACTTTCATTCTTTCTGATTGGTTATGCTGGTATTTGGGCGGTAGTCTGATATTTGATTGGTTATGGCTGCAGGAAGTTGCGGTCTAGAAACAGGACCGGAGCGCAGATCGAGTATGGCTTCTAAAGCGCGCGGCGATGTCTGACAACACTTGACGAAAAAACAGTCAAGTGTAAAATGTGTAGTGCCACACTAGTCTACAACTCCACAGCGAGTTCGATGCGTTACCATCTTAAAAAGGAAAAAGGAGATGATGCCGGTGCCACAACCAGCAGTCAGACGGGCATAAGAGAATTCACCATCAGACAGAAATGCGACACAGGCAGGGCAGAGAAGATGACGCAGCTAATAGCAGAAATGACAGCAAAAGACTTGCTGTTTATTAGTTTTGTTGAAGGTGAAGGTTTCAAACGTTTAATGAGTTACGTTGAGCCCCACTATACGGTCTCATCGCGCAAAACAGTCACTGCAAGGATTGATGCTCTGTACAAAAAATGCGCTTGTGCACTAAAAGACAGTCTGTCAAAGCCAGCGAGGGTGGCTATAACTACGGATGCGTGGACATCGCTAACCACTGAATCGTATATGACGATAGCCTGTCATTACATAAACGACTGGAAAATTCACAGCGCAGTATTAGAGACAATCCCAAAACCTGTTAGACCCATACAAAGTAAGCCCGACTCAGCAACAGAGCTCGACACTCTTTTCGGCGAGGACTACGGCATGAGTGATGTTTCTCCGGATGACACTGAATTTAAAAGCTACTTCAGAGAGCCTACATCTCTCTAAACCAAGATCCTTTATTGTGGTGGAAAGTAAATGAGTCTCGATTTGCAAGGCTAAGCACCCTTGCCCAGTGGTACCTGGCTGTTCCTGCAACTTCTGTGCCAGCTGAGCGCGTTTTTTTCCACCGCCGGTCTAATTGTAAATAAACTTCGCACTAGGCTTTCATCGGAGCACGTAGACCGCCTGATCTTTTTGAATAAAAATATGTAGTCCTTGTATTAAGTTTTATTAGCCATGCATGGTAAAATATTCAGGCGGTTTTGGTTTTAAGTTTAAGCAGCATAGTTAAATTAGGCCAGCTTTATTTTATTTACCTTCACTGACTGATCATTTTGAAAGAAATGTTATTTTACCTAATCTTTAAGTTTAAAATATTCAGGCTATTTTTATTTTACGTTTACACAGCCAAATTATGCTAGCTTCTAATTTTCATTAGGCTATGGGCTACTTAACAGTCGTTTGGTGAAAAGTATTTTTGCGAACCTTTTACAAAAAAAACAAAAATCCACAGCTGTTGTGATGCTGCTGAAGTAAAATATTGTTTTGTTGAAAATGTCAGTTGAATAAAATAACTGAAAAGCAGAGTATCATGTGTGTTTTTTTTTTTGTTGTTGTCTAAAACATAGAAAAAGGTAGGTTATCGTTTTAAAAACGGATCCAAAATATTTAAAGAAATAATAAAACACATATTGATGGGGATAATACTGTAAAATAACTTTTTTCTGCGGGGCTTCAGTTGCCGTTGCTTTAAAGCACCCTGTAACGGGAGAAGCACATCCACTAGGCCTACTTTCTGGTTTGCATGTAGTTCAAGCTCACATGCATTTTGTGTAGATAGACACAATTTGTAATATAACATTTACATATTGTGTCTCTAGGCTTTATGATAAATTTTATTTACAATGCGTCATGTAGAAAACCTACATGCCTCACGCGTCTTTAAATGTTTACTGTGTTAACCAATATTGATGGTGATTTTTAATAACCCAACAGTGTTGATTTAATTGTTTTCTGAATCCTGTCATAGTTTTATCAACAACGTTTTTAACAGGGCTTCAATTAAAATATATATTTTTTTATTTAATGTTATTTAATTGTATTTATGACGCACACACGCCCCCAGCCACTTGCTTAAGCTCCACCCCCGATTAATCGAGTACTCGTTTGTCAAACCTGTGGATTAATCGAAATGCAGAATGATCAGAAATGCCCATCCCTAATATAAATGTTCATACATTTTTAAAACAAAAATCGAAATATTAAAAACTTTCAAGGATTTAGGATACTGATGAGCGTTAAACGCATCTTGTGAAAAGGGTCCATAGGGAAAACATGATACATTGTTAAAGGGACAGGTCACCCAAAAAAATTATAATAATTTACTCACTATTAACTCATCTTCCACGTTACAAACTTTTATAAGTTTATTTATGTCTGTTGAACACACAAAAAAAAGATATTTTTAAGAATGTCGGAAACCCTTAGACATTGACTTTCATAGTATTTTTTATCTACTATGGATGGATGGATGTTAGTGGGTACAATTTTCCAACATTCTTCAAAATACCTTTTGATAAATGAAACTCAAAGTATTAAAATGACTTGAAGGTGAATAAACGGTGAACTATAACTTCGTTCATTCATTCATTTTCCAGCTTAGTCTTGATTTCAGAGGTCGCCACAGCGGAAATAAACCTCCAACTATTCCAGCATATGTTTTACGCAGCGGAAGCCCTTCCAGCCGCAACCCAGTCCTGGGAAACACCCATATACTCTCACATTCACACACACAATCATACACTATGGCCAATTTAGTTCATCAATTCCCCTATAGCGCATGTGTTTGGACTGTGGGGGAAACCGGAACACCCGGAGGAAACCCACGCCAACACGGGGAGAACATGCAAACTCCACACAGAAACGCCAACTGACCCAGCTGGGACTCAAACCAGCGACCTTCTTGCTGTGAGGCAACAGCGCTAACCACTGAACCACCGTGTCACCAACTATAACTTATATAAGTTACTTATATGTGGTTTGTACAAATGATTTTTGTCAATATTGTGAAAACTGTTCTTGTATGAAACAATATAATTCAGTCTTGTGTCACACACACTGCAATTTAAAGGCTTTTGTTTGGTTACACAATTTGAATGTTTATGAAAATCTTTATTATTAAAGATACAGTAATAAGTGAAAGTTTTATTAATATTAATATTATTACTATTTAATTTATTTCAGTAATTTATTGCAACGTTTTCATTCTCTGTGTCATGCTGTCCTTCAGAAATCATTCTACTATGCTGACTGCAGCTCACGAAACTTTCAGATCATTATAAAAAATGAAAACAATTAAGCTGCTTTTGTAGACACTGTGATGCATTTTTTTAGGATTCTTTGATGAATAGAACATTCAAAAAAACTGTTGGGAATAGAAACTTTTTTTAACATTATCAATTAGGGGTGTCAAAATTAATTGTTTCTTCGGTGCACCGCGATGCAAACGCGGACAATTCGGTATCGGTTCAGTAATAGATCCTAACCGGTTATTACATACTGACGTCATTTATCTCATATGCGCTATAATGCGGTAGCTTACTATGGTGAGGGAGGCGAGCGCGAGTAATTAAAACACTTCAAACTACTTAAAAAATTCAGAAACTGCACAAGTTTACTCTCCTCTCGGCCTGTCTGCAGAGCGAGTTTTCTCCACCGCGTCTATCATGGATCAGCTGTGATCGCCGCTGCCATTTATCAGTGTCACTCATCGGTGAACAGCGCCAGAGCGTTAGAGCCAATCGCAGCTCTTTCTGTTGAGCGTGTGACCAATCATAGGCGTTTAACAACTTTCTCGACAGCGCTCAAAAAGCAAGCGAGATAATATTTACGTTTGTTTATTTGCTTTAAAGGCTCATGCTGTTCTGTGCATGTACTTGAGTTTTGTTTGATACATTCAAAAAGAGTGTTTTCTTTGAGCAGGTAATATTAAAGTATAGTTCATATATCGGACTGCTTGTATTAAAGGACAAAATTATATTACAAATACACAGAAAATGTATTTATAAATTATACATTTTAATACAAGAATTCTTGTGCCGTGAAGTTAAATATAAAATTGTGTATGGAAAGCATCGTCAATGCTGTGATATCGAATTGAACCGAATCGATGGCATGATAATCATAACCGAACCGTGAGAATAGTGTAGGTTCACACCTCTATTATCAATGCTTTACTGTTTACTTTAGTTTGCATGGGTGAGTTAGCCAAAGTGCTAACAAATGTTGATTGGCTGAGACAATTGTTGTTCTGTGTACATCATAAAGCATACAGCTAAAATCAGGATGAGCAGGTTTTATGGCCCAATCCCAATTAAATTTTTTTACCCCATCCCTGAAACAGCGTGTGATGGGGAGGGGCTTCAAATTTACCCCTAAGAAAAGGGACAGCACTACAACACACACACGTCATCATATACCACCACGAGCTCTTACTTCATAGGATCGATGATGGCGAATGCTGTAGTTATTCCAGTTGCATTATTTTTTGGTATTTATCTTCGGGAAATCACCGAAGGCAACAATATCATGTTATCATAACAATATAATGTGGCAATAAGCTCGTAACTGTAATGTGTACTTAAACCGTGGCCATATTCATCTATGTAAACACACGAAAACAACATTAACATTATATCAGACACTGTAAAAAGTATCTCCTGACTCCCGTGCGCAGCCATGTTGCCGTTGTAGACGATGTATTCTGAGAAATTTTCGTACCCCTTGGTTTCTAGTGTGGTCCTGGAAAGTCTCTGTTTCAAGAGTTATCTAGCGCTTCCCCTTAGCCCTACGCCTTCAAGCTAAAAAGAATTAGGACACCCCGACCCCTTCATGTGAATGTGTAAAACGAGAGGAAGGTTTAAGGGGTAGAATTGGGATTGGGCCTATATGTCATGCACTGGTCTCAGATGGACTCACAGTTAATGCTGTACTGGTAGATCTCAGAGTAGGAGTCTATCTGAACTGTGGCTCCTTGAGGAACCTCAGGAATCTTTCCGTCCAGTCTGGTGTCCACCATCAGGTGGTCGTGCTCATCGATACCTCTGAACTCCTGAGAAATGGTCAACTTCTCACCACCCGGATGAAAGCTCACATCGGCCTGGCGCTTGAACTCTCCGCCTGAGAAACAGGTGAAAGTGAGAGCAGAGTATATACAGGAATCAGAGAGTGAAATTTAATACCTTTTACAAACTTTTTATTAAGACTCTTTCCTTACACTTTAAAGGGGAGCTATTATGCCCCTTTTCACAAGATGTAAAATAAGTCTCTGATGTGCCTTGAGTGTGTAGTGAAGTTTCAGCTTAAAATACTGCACAAATAATGTTTTATAATGCTTTCAAACTGACCCTTTTAGGCTTTGATCCAAACTGTGCCATTTGTGGTGACTGTCACTTTAAATTCAAATAAGATTGAGCTCTTTCAAAAGGGGGCGGAGCTACAAACGCCTGTGTGTCAGCATAGTGGCAGATTCGAAACAGGACTAACGTCCTATGCTAATGAGGGAGAGATGGTCACTAGTGGGCGGGGCTTTCCCTCTCTGATAACACGTACAAAAGGAGAATGTCAATTAAAGTGTTTCTGCAGACTGTTTTTATCGAGTTTACTTCTCTCTCTCTCTCTATATATGTCAAAATGTACAATAATATTCTAAAATGTGTGATATTTGTAAATTGTGGAAAATTCTATAAATAAAGTTAAAATAAAGGAAAAAATTTATTGGTCTCACTGACCAATGATGCTGAAGCCATTCTTAAAGCCAGGCTGCTGGAGAGCAAAAGCCCATCCGATGACTCCTCCGACAGACGACAGCGGCTGCAGAGAGAAGCCGATCACAGAAGGAATGGCACTGATGGCCACATACGCTCTGCCGTCATTCACCACCACATACGAGTGCAGGTCATTACTGGCGAAATCCACAGGCACCGGAGAGTTTCCCACAAACACCCTGCCGCTCACTTTACCATTCATCCTCTGAGGAACACCTGAGAAAGAGCAGACAGAAGACTGTGAGTGTCTCTGATTTTACACCAAACAACACTGAGCAATAAAGGATTCATAAGCTTTTAAACAGATAAGAATGAAGAGATTTATAAAAAGAATAATTAACTGTCATTGTCAATGTATTTTACAAAATTGCCCTTTTTATTTAAATTTTATTATTATTATTTTTATTATAATAATTATTTTATTACTAACATCTGAACTTTTTCGAATGGTGCGAGCACACCGCGATTCATGTAAGTAGAACTAACCAATCTGCTTCGCACTTTGTATGGAATACACACATTTCAGTAACGGCAGACTAATTACCTCAGACAAACACAGTGCATCCAATGTCACGGTGTGCTCTGCACACAAAAGCACGAAACATGGGAGTTATCAAAAACACGTAGATTTATTAACAAACACTCACTGGCAGATGGAGACACGGGAAGACGGAGACACTGGAACATGGACAATACACCATGGCAATACAATACTGGACAAAGGAGGAACTAAACTAAGGGGTATATATACACATGAGGGATAATGAAACACAGGTGAAAATAATCAACAGGAAACGGCGGGAAAACAGAACAAAGGGATCACATGATGACAACATGGAATAGACACCTGACATTACCCCCCCCCCCCCCTTTGAAGGCGCGTCCAGGAAGGGAGCTGGAGCAGGAAGACCCAGGACACAGCCAGAAGGACGGCCCAGGGCGGAGTCGAGGAAGGAAGGGACCATGGAGGAGGAGTGGCTGCCGACTCCAGGGAGACGCCGCTGATGGCAGTGGAGCCCAAGGATGAGATTGAGAGCCGTAGGGTGAAGGTGACGCCGAGGTCCCGGAGGGCCGGGGTGGAGCAGACGGCTCACCAGAGCGAGGCGACGGCGGGGGTCCGGAAGCCCGCGGCGGAGACAGAGCGACAGAGGACCAAGGCGTAGCTGGAGGGAAGGAGGAGCTCAACGCAGCTGGCAGGACGGAGCGACGAGGCACAGCCAGAGAAGTGGAGTCCAGAAGTGTAGGAAGGGCGACGACTGACCAAGGCGGAGCCGGAGGGACGAGGGAGCCTGGTGAAGCTGGTGGACTGACGGTCCACGGCGGAGATGAGGGAGGAGGGAGCCAATGCGGAGCACAAGGGTCGAAGGGCCGAGGTGGAGTCCGTAGCTCGGAGGCTGGAGGAGCTGACGCTGGGCGACACCCTCCAGAGGGCGATGCTGGCAGGCAGCACCTCAGAGCGAGCTCCACCTCTGGAGCTTGAGGGCGAGCTGGGGGGCTGGCTGACTGCAGCAGCGCTGGAGCTGGTTGACTGGCTGCAGTCATAGGTGTGAGTAGAGGTGAAGAGGGTGGGAAGTCACTCACTACTCTGGAGCTTGGGGCATCGGGAAATTCAGGAACTAAAAAACTGTGTGGAAACAGTTGCCACGGAGATACGTCTTTGCTGTCTGGAAACAGCGGAAGGGGCTTGACTTCTCTCCAGAAGTCAGTGAGCAACTTCCCAGTGTCCAGCGGTTGCACATCTGCAGAGGGGGGGTGGACGGGACTCTCGCATGAGCCGCTGAGGTCCACCAGGACTCCCTCTTTCGGCGATGTTGCCGGCTCACACACCTGGTCAGACGGTCTGTTGAGCTCCTCCTGCTCGGTGTAACTCCGCTCTGTCGCTCTAGATGGCGATGGCTCGTACACCGCAGGTGGCTCTCCGTCTGCGGTGGGCTCTGGCAAACGCTCCCTGCAGGTGGGTGGTGTTTGGCTGGTCACTGGGTTGGGAGTGGCGCTGGCGAGCTCTTTCTCCTCACAGATGATGAATGTTGCTCCATTCCTCGCCAGTGTCCACTCCACATAGGCGGCGATATTGCCCCGAGGACCATCTTCGGACGACCGTGCTCTGCAAGCGATGTTAGAGCTGTTGTTGCAGAACACGCAGAGCACGTCGTCCGGATAGCTGATGATATTAGCTACAAACAAGTACCGTCTTGTATGGTCCTCGAGGCTGCTTTCCCCCTGCTCCAGCAGGAGGGGAAGAAATTTGGGGCTGTCGATGGGGTCCATGGGAACACGGGGGAGAGGAAAAGAAAACACTGGGGCAAAAAAGACTAAAAAGAAAAACGGGGGAAAGTACGCCGCAAACTGTTTTGAGGTCCAGTATTCTGTCACGGTGTGCTCTGCACACAAAAGCACGAAACACGGGATTATCAAAAACACGTAGATTTATTAACAAACACTCACTCACTCACTGGCAGATGGAGACACGAGAAGACGGAGACACTGGAACATGGACAATACACCATGGCAATACAATACTAGACAAAGGAGGAACTAAACTAAGGGGTATATATACACATGAGGGATAATGAAACACAGGTGAAAATAATCAACAGGAAACGGCGGACAAACAGAACAAAGGGATCACATGATGACAACATGGAATAGACACCTGACATCCAAACACTGCAGCGTTTTTTACTTTTCTCCATAAACTTGCATCGGAGCTGCAGCAATGATTTGTCAGTTTGTCATCCTCTGAGAAAATGGTTGATGGTCACCTAGTCACGAGAGACGCCAGGGGAGCGCAAAGTCCATTGTAAATGGTGAAGGAAACCACGCGCTCGCGCTTGTCACTTCAGATCAGAATACCAACACACGCAAAATTGAGTGCTATATAGCAGCAGTGAGGAGATTGTAAATAAAAAAGGATGTACGGATGTCGCCAGAGTGGCTTTTTGGTTTCTTTTCTTGTGCATCCCAGCCACTAGCTCCCCATCTGAAAGATTTTTTAGCATAGTGGTAATGTAGTCATTCAGCTTCACAATTTGTAATGTTCAGTATGCATTTAAATAATGATGTTAGTTCCTTTACTTGAAAGCTCAGATTTGATTATCATAATTTGTTTTGTTTACAAAGTTTGAGGTTTACTGGATCATTATTATTGACATCTTACAGATGTTGATCTACCTTTACCACTGCACACACTTTGTAACATTTTATTTATCAAGTTTAAGAGTCTCTTTAACACTTATGTTTATTTTATTATAAAGAGATCAGATATTTTGTTTAAAGTTTTGTTTTTGACAATTAAATCTATTTGCCATAGTAATGTTGGTAAATTAAAATAAAGTGGTTAAAAAAATTCTAGTACTCCTAAACGTATTGTTAAAAAATATTCAATAATTATTGATACCGAATGATATGAAACATGATATCGTGATAATGTTTTTGCAATATCACCCAGCCCTATATATATATATATATATATATATGTATCACATTTTTTCTCAAAGTTTTGAATCAATAAAAGTATTAAAAAACATATTTTTAATCCTACATTTTTTTATATATACTTATTATTAATATGTCATGTTAATAATAATAATAATTCATTATTTTTATTATTATTTATTTATATTTATTATTAAGTTTTTGTAAGTGTATAAATTGAAAAATATACACAATTTAAATATTTATTTATCTATTATTTATATAATTGTTATCATCATCATCAGCAGCATATTAAGTGATGTTATGCCACTGTAATCGCAAACAAGTCTAATAGCATTTTAAATACATTTAAATACATTTAAATTAAATTACATTAAATAAAATTTGTATTTTTAAAATACAGAAGAAAAAAAAATCACAATAAATAATTTATTTAAATTAGTGCTGTTAGGCAATCAATCACTATTAATCGAATTCAAAATAAAAACTTATGTTTACATACTATGTTTACATACATGTACAGTGCTCAGCATATATAAGTACACCCCTCACAAATCTATTTTTTTAAATTCATATTTTTAATAGGAAACTATACAATATTATATTTGTGCACATACATTAGATTAGGCAAGGCAAGTTTATTTATATAGCGCATTTCATACACAGTGGCAATTCAAAGTGCTTTACATAAACAAGATTAGTCAGTACTGAAGCCAAATCTGGAGCTTATCTAACAAAATAACTTACGACAACGGTCCAAAAACTAGTACAGCCAAATTTATGTTATAGAAAAATATTAAATACAAATTTAAAATCAAGAGAAGCAAAAAAAAATTTGTTGAAATTTTGTAGGTTGTAATTTGTTTTTGCAATATTTTGCTTGAATTTAATTGTATTATCTTTCAATTTCTAAATATATTGGGTGACTAAAATATTATTTTAATAAATATATCTGTTTAATAAATCTGTTTTGTTTAAATGCACCAAAATACATTGCCTATATTCACTGAGAAATGGATCAAAATATTCATTTTCAAAATGGGGTGTACTCAATTATGCTGAGCACTGTATATGCACAGAAAATATATTCTGTAAATACAAACTTTTACTTCAGATGCAATTAATCTTTTGACAGCACCAACTTAATTTTTTTTTACATATCTTTTACCTATACATCACGTAACCATTAATCACAGAACCACAAACATGCATATATGTTGTTAAATTATCAAAATACTAACATCTGACTTTTAGCTCCATACTTTCTAGTCTCTTTATTTTTTGGTTATAAATATATACTTGATTATTTGCATTAAATATAGCGCATATAACAGACTGAATTATGACGCTGATCATAACTTATCATACAAAAACCTTTCTATAAATGAAATGAAACCCAAAATAACTGAACTCCTTACCATCAGGCACACACTGAATCCCACTGCCGTAGTATCCAGGTTTACATACGCAGCATCGTCCACTTGAAGAACTCCTGCATTCAGCAAACTTGGAGCATTTGTGTCCGCCACACTGCCCAGAGTTGTATGTAAATACTGTTAAAACAAAAACAACAGTCATTTTGGCTCAAGAAAATCAGTGTTAAAGGGACAGTTCACCCAAAAAATAAAAAATTCATGTTAAAGGCATAATAAGGAAGATTGTTTTCATTAAAACATCCAAACAACACTAGAACAATGTTATATATATTTGCTGACTTGTGTATTTACATTATCCTAAATGTTTGGAGGGCTGGATATCGAGGTCGATACTTTTGGGGCACAATAGCGATCGTGCTACTCACTGCGCCACCATGACGCCTAATGTAACCTTCAATCATTCATTCGTTTTCTTTTCGGCTTAGTCCCTTTATTAATCTGGGGTCGCCACAGCGGAATGAACCGCCAACTTATCCAGCATATGTTTTACACAGCGGATGCCCTTCAAGCTGTAACACATCACTGGGAAATATCCATAAACACTCATTCACACACATACACTACGGACAATTTAGCTTACCCAATTCACCTGTACCGCATGTCTTTGGACTGGTGGGGGAAACCCACGTGAACACGGGGAGAACATGCAAACTCCACACAGAAATGTCAACTGACCCAGCCGAGGCTCGAACCAGCGACCTTCTTGCTGTGAGGCGATTGTGCTACCCACTGCGCCCCCGTGACGCCCTAATGTAATCTTCTGTGTGGAGTTTGCATGTTCTCCCCGTGTTCGCGTGGGTTTCCTCCGGGTGCTCCGGTTTCCCCCACAAGTCCAAAAACATGCGGTACAGGTGAATTGGGTAGGCTAAATTGTCCGTGGTGTATGTGTGTGAATGAGTGTGTGTGGATGTTTCCCAGTGATGGGTTGCAACTGGAAGGGCATCTGCTGCGTGAAACATATGCTGGATAAGTTGGCGGTTCATTCCGCTGTGGCGACCCCGGATTAATAAAGGGACTAAGCCGAAAAGAAAATGAATGAATGAATGAATGGTTTCCGAAAAAGTATCGATTGGGACCCAGCCCTAATTATATAACTATCCCTTTAATGATATCAGTAAATAAAGCACTCCCTCTGACCGTCGACCTGAATGTTGTCATCGTTTTCAATCTCCACCACCTGTGGGTCTTGAGGGGTGAACTGAACCGTGTGCACCTGGATGGGTGGAGGGTGTTCAGGATGATGGTAAACCCCATCCAGGTTCTCCTGCTGGATGTCAGGATACACCTGCTGTTGCTGGTTATGGGTTTCCGATCTCCTGATTGAATCCAAAGGCAAGTCTGGCACTTCTCCTGGTGCGATGTTGGTAAAGTGAGGGAACGTCCCGATTTCATACACCCACACGCCGCGCTTTCCGGAGTTCGTCTGCCTGGAAAACAAAAGCATTCATGGAAAAAACACGGCCAAAGTACATTGACATTGCAGGAAATAGGGTATGTGGGTGATTCTAGAATTGTGGGTTTGTACGCTTATAAGAAGCTAAGAATGAAGATAATTAGAAAAATAATAATTAATTGATTGATAACAATTATATTTATCTAATTCTAACTTTTTAATTATTATTATTATGATCATTATTATCCTTTTTAAGTGGTGTTATGCAACTATTACTGCAAAAAAGTCTAATTTAAGTCAATTTTTAAATACATTTAAATAAAAAATTACATTCAAATACATTGCAGGAAATAGTGTATTTGGGGGATTCTAGAATTGCAGGTACATTTTGCATCTCTAAGATAAATCTTTCATTTTTCAAAAACAAGTTATCTGTAAAAATAATATTTGTATTATATTTGTATTTTGAGCAGACTAATAATATTTTTAATAAATATATAACATCAAGGAACATATTAAAATAATTTGAAAAAATCCATGTCATGGCCCATTTAAAACTTAGACAATCTTAAACTGAACTCACTCAGGCAAGTCCTTGACAGACGCCTCTGTGTCCTCTGTGATGCGATAGTACAGTCCTTGTGTTTTACTGAAGCCGACGTGCACTGTGTATCCACTGCCGGTGCTCTGGAAATGGATTGAGTCTCTTGGGTAGAGAAGAATTGCGTAGGACGATGTCTCCACTGAAGCAATGACCAGCTGAAATGTGTTTCTCTAAGTTTAGAAACAAAATAAAAACATGACTGATAAAGTTAGCATTTTTGTGCAATCAACTGCATTCATGATTGTTTTCTATAATTCAAATATTCAGCAGTATGAAAAATTAAATCTCAAACTAAAAAATAATATACCCTAATTAATATGTTGTGGGAAAAATATTAAATAAAAATTGTAATAAACAGGAAAAATCAAGAGAAGCATAAGAAATCTAAAATTCAGTTGAAATTTTGTAGCTTTTAATATATATATATATATATATATATATATAT
>CAIGQV010003909.1:554731-568938 GCA_903798115.1 Danio jaintianensis | reverse complement strand
TCGATGCGCAGCTCTACAGGTCCCGAACCATGCAAGCCAGTGGCTTTTTTAATTCAAAGGGACAGTTCACCCAAAAATATTAAATTTACTTATCATTTGCTCACCCTGAAGTGCACTCAAAAAACGATCTTGCTGCTTGTTCAAACTACTTATGTAAAATAAGCTTAAACAACAAAATTCTTTTTTTGGCACAACTTAATTGTTTTATGTTCAATCCACTTAAGTTTGTTAAGTTAACTTAATCAATTTGTGTTGGCACAACATAAATTGTGTGGAACCTTGCATTTTTAACAGTGGGTTTAAATCATTATGAGTTTTTATTTTCGTCTATTGAACACAAAAGAAGATATTTAGAAGAATGTTGTAAACTGGTAGCCATTAGCTATCATAGTAGGGGAAAAACACTATGGTATTCAACAGCTACTGTTTACAACATTCTTCAAAATATCTTCTTTTGTGTTCAACAGAAGAAATAAACTATATTACAGAACATTCATTTTTGGATGAACTATCCATTTTAAAGTAAGATTAAACCATCTATGCGCTTTTGAAAACTACATTTTAACCAACAAAACATTGTTTCGCAAAGAGGTGGCCGTGTATTGGCCAAAAAATTTAAAATAAAGAGTTCAAGACAAGAAAAACCACAACAGCCTGAAAAGAAAAAGAAAATACTTGTCCTGGAAATGGAAACTGGCAAAGCAGACCTGTGGGAAAGGAAGCATTCAAGGGATTGTAATTATGAATGTTTTTGTAAGTCAAGTCCTATGAGAAAATTCTACATACAGATATACAAGTCAGCCAACATTTTACAACATCTAAAATGCTCCAGATTCTGACTCACTCGATCAATACACAGTTATGCAGGAATGTGTCTAGAGTATTTCACTACAGTCTCAAAGTCAACAGAAAGGCAAAACGGTGTTTGGACTAATACTATCATTATTATTTTGATCATTATTATTATTATTGCTACTATTATTAATTAGGGCTGAAACTTATGATTTAATCGATTACAAAAAATAATAGATTCAATTTATAGCAATCGATGCTTCGTTAAAAAAATTAATACATTTAACACATTACTTTCTGTCTGTATAAGATTTATTTGATTTGCTCATTATAATTATTTTAATTAAGCAATATACAGCTTCTTTTTATTTTATCCTGTGACTATTATTAGTTAATGTAATTCCTGGTGAAATAAAAAATCCCATCATTCCATATATATTTCCATATAATTCCCCACAGTGGTAGATAAATCGATTAATAGAATAATCGATAGTTGCAGCCGTACTATTAATATTACTACTTGACTTACCTGTGTACCCGCTTAAAATTCCACACATCTATACATTTATTATATGAGCTCACTGTATTTTTTTCTCTCTCTCTGTATTTTCCTGTGTGGTCTTTATCCCTCTCTATCTTCCTTCTTTCCTGTATGTGTATATGTTATTGTTACTGATTGTAGTTCATGTATTCTATTAATCTATGCATTTTTTATGTTTCGTTGTTTTGCACAAAAAAAATGACACTGTTAACTTTTGTGATAAAAAAAATCATACACAAACTGTTCATGATTCAAAACAATTAATTTGTCATCTAATTCTCAATCAATAATATCAAGTCCTGTCCTATATAAAAAAATTTTTTTTTAAAAAAGACTTACTCCCTCAGTATTTTACACAATTTTTCCCAATAAAATTACCTTAACAGACTCAAAGCAAGACACATTCATTCATTCATTTTCTTTTCGGCTTAGTCCCTTTATTAATCAGGGGTCGCCACAGCGGAATGAACCGGCAGCTTATCCAGCATATGTTTTACGCAGCGGATGCCCTTCCAGCTGCAACCCATCACTGGGAAACATCCATTCACGCACATACACTATGGACAATTTTAGCTTACCCAATTCACCCATAGCGCATGTCTTTGGACTTGTGGGGGAAACCGGAGCACCCGGAGGAAACCCATGCGAACACGGGGAGAACATGCAAACTCCACACAGAAATGCCAACTGACCCAGCCGAGGCTCGAACCAGCAACCTTTTTGCTGTGAGGCTACCCACTGCGCCACCGTGACGCCCTTAAGACACATTTATTTGAGACAAAAAATAAATTGCTAGATTAATTTATAAGTAATTTAAAACATGAACAAAAATCTGTAACGAAAGGTCTCGAAAAATTATTAATTATATAAAGGATTTATTTAAAAAGGGGCAGCACGATGGCTCAGTGGTCAGCACTGTAGCCTCACAGCAAAAAGGTCGCTGGTTCGAGTCCCGGCTGGGCCAGTTGGCATTTCTGTGTGGAGTTTGCATGTTCTCCCCATGTTGGCGTGGGTTTCCTCCGGGTGCTCCGGTTTCCCCCACAGTCCAAACACATGCACTATAAGTGAATTGGATGAACTAAATTGTCCATAGTGTATGAGTGTGTGAATAAGAGTGTATGGTTGTTTCCCAGTACTGGGTTGCAACTGGAAGGGCGTCCACTGTGTAAAACATATGCCGGAATAGTTGGTGGTTCATTCCGCTGTGGCAACCCCTGATAAATAAGGGACTGAGCCGAAGGAAAATGAATGAATTATTTAAATAAATTAAATTAATTATTTAAATTATTAGGGCGTCACGGTGGCGCAGTGGGTAGCACGTTCGCCTCACAGCAAGAAGGTCGCTGGTTCGAGCCTCAGCTGGGTCAGTTGGCGTTTCTGTGTGGAGTTTGCATGTTCTCCCCGTGTTCGCGTGGGTTTCCTCCGGGTGCTCCGGTTTCCCCCACAAGTCCAAAAACATGTGGTATAGGTGAACTGGGTAGGATAAATTGTCCGTAGTGTATGAGTGTGTGTATGGATGTTTCCCAGTACTGGGTTGCAGCTGGAAGGGCATCCGCTGCATAAAACATATGCTGGATAAGTGGGCGGTTCATTCCGCTGTGGCGACCCCAGATTAATAAAGGGACTAAGCCGAAAAGAAAATGAATGAATGATTTAAATTATTAAATATTTAATTATTTAAAGGAAAAACAATACAATATTTTAAAAAGATTTTTTTTGTTATAATTTAACTTTTTTTTTCTTCCGAAAACAAGACTTTGCTGAGTTTAATTTAAAGCATTGTTTAATATTTGTAATGGAAAATAACACAACTAAAAATATTTGTGCAGTGTGCAAAAAATAAAGGGACTAATTACAAAAAATTAACATGCATTTGCATAAAACAGCAAATGCTATGATTTAGTTATGCTTCTATCTAACATGCTCATCATGTGTTGATTGGCTAATAAACACTCTCTATGATCAAGGCAAACCTGAAAAAAATACTACGCTGTTTGAAAACCTCTCGAAATGATCTGCTAGTCAATTAGCACTGAACCACAGCATTTCTTTTTTTAAGAGCGGCATAATGAGCTGTTTGTCTGAGCAGCTGCCAAATGTACTGTCGTAGTTAATGAACTGTTTTAAGTGAATCAGATGGGCAAGAAAACACGGTAAACACAAACAGCAAAGCAACTGGAGCATGAACATTTTTCTTTTATACTTTCAGTTTATTTTAGAAATGCCCTCAATGAACTACAGCCACTGACAGAGACTTATTTGGTTATAAAAATGTTGCCATTGAGCAGGTGTTGTGAGAATTTAAGCTATGCATTTTGGGTCACAGGCTAGACAAGACATCTCATTTTGGTATCTACATTAAGTTATTTTTATACAATAGCTATTAATGAAATGCATAGTATCTACTTTAATGTTTCAGATAACTTTTATGAAAATAAATTAATAATAATGTTCAATTTAACCTAACAAAATTTGTAAAAAATGAACCAACATACTTTTTCTGACATGCACCTTGTGGTTAATAATAGTGACAAAATATAGGCCTAAATATTATGACAACTAGTAAGTACTTTGTGGTTTAAAGAACATTTGGATAACATTTGGTTAACATTCCTTAACCAATGGGGGGGGTTGCTTGGTTATATATGTTATTAAACTGTTAGAATTACCATATTTTATCCATAACATACAGAACATAAAAATAGTATTTAATAGTTAAAAAACAACATACAAATAAAAAGCCATACAAATAAACAACATACAAATAAAAAGCCATACAAATAAACAACATACAAATAAAAAGCCATACAAATAAACAACATACAAATAAAAAGCATACAAATAAACAACATACAAATAAAAAGCCAGTTAATATTAAATTAAACAAATGAATAATGACTTTAAAAAATGTATATGGTTGTTAGACTGTTGCACTTTTTTGTGTAGTCAATATGCTTGTGTTTATGTAGTTCCTATATCGGTGTGTGTGCTCCGTTGTGTGCAATGTTTGTATGTTTATAACCACCCATATATATTGGGGATATTGGAGGTCACGAATCACTGGAATTAGTTATTTTGAGGGTCACGGGCAGAAAAGTTTGGGAACTCCTGATATAAGTTACGAAAAGGTAATTTCTTAATATTGTTTGAACATTCAAAACACCAAGTTGTTTTTGTTCATGCCTTTCTTGGTTATGTTAATGCGGATAAACACATTAAGGGAATGTTTAATGTTATCATTTTAAAAATATTACTGGGCACAGCAACAATTAATAAAGAAAAAAGGTTATTAAAATGTTGAAGAACAGCGTTATATTGATTATGCTTTTGTCCTAATGTTTAAAAAAATATTAAAGAAAAAACAAGTTTGAGGGGCGTCACGGTGGCGCAGTGGGTAGCACGTTCGCCTCACAGCAAGAAGGTCGCTGGTTCGAGCCTCGGCTGGGTCAGTTAGCGTTTCTGTAATGGAGTTTGCATGTTCTCCCCGTGTTCGCGTGGGTTTCCTCCGGGTGCTCTGGTTTCCCCCACAAGTCCAAAAACATGTGGTATAGGTGAATTGGGTAGGCTAAAATTGTCCGTAGTGTATGTGTGTGAATGAGTGTGTATGGATGTTCCCCAGTGATGGGTTGCAGCTGGAAGGGCATCCGCTGCGTAAAACATATGCTGGATAAGTTGGCGGTTCATTCCGCTGTGGCGACCCCAGATTAATAAAGGGACTAAGCCGAAAAGAAAATGAATGAATGAATGAAACAAGTTTGAACAAATATTCTGTTAAGATCACTGGAAAAGTGATTGTTCATAACTTTTTTTTAGAGCTCCTTGCTGAAACGTTCTGAGAATGTTAACCAGGAACACCAAACAAACATATAGGCTACTTCAAATACTACCCAGCTAACAATTAAATTTGTTACAAAAAAAAACCTCAATGCAATGTCCTGGGAAGGTTAATTTTTAATTACCAAAATAAAACCTACAGAGAGCATCCCTAGAACGTTCTTATTTGGTTCCCAATAAATGAGAACCATACAGGAACCATAAGGGAACGTCAGGGGAACATTGTTCAATGTTCGCTGGGTACTACAAAACGCTGACCTTTAGTACTATTGATTAAAACCTCATTTAAATAGAGACTGATTTAAAAGATTTGAAGTTACACAAACAAAAAATGAGTGAATGAAAGAATGTTATCAACTATTGTGCACTGCAACTGCATGAAAATATACTCTGTTAATAGTAAATACTAGTGTTTCTGGACCATAATATATTAAAGTACTTGAATTAAACTGTTGTGGTCATTCCATACTAACAACTGCAGTAATAGAAACAAATTACTCAATACTGTACTAAGCTTTCTACAACTATATAAATGATAACAATACATATATAGTTCCAATAGTTGTGCCAAAAGAAAAACTAAGTATACTTTATACTAGTTTATTATTTGATAATTAATACTGTTATGATGTATTATTCATGAAGAGTTGTAAATAGTTTACTACAAGTATCAAAAACAGTAGAGCATTTACTGTAAATTACTATAACGTTAGTATATTTTTCATGAGGAAACATGGTAACAATGATTTTATAATGCATTCTGAACACCACAGTGCACAGAAATGACCAACTTTAACAGTTTATATCAAAGTATGTTATTATTTGGCCGTTATAACACCAAAAGCTTTCAGTAAAGTTGCACAAATATAGAAAACTCACGTAAATCTTGCTGAACTGCTCATCGTGGAAGGTCAGTGGTTTGTCTAAGTTAATCTCCCGCGTTTCATCATTTCCTTCAGGGAGAGACTGATCGCCTGCGTTTCTCCCGAATGGAAAAAGTTCATGTCGTGTTATTCCGCTGACAGACAACGTTAATCCGAATAAAGTGACCCAAAATGGGTATCTGTGCCCCTGCCGACCCATAACCAGTCCCAAACCGTCTGACTGACTGATGTCCGGTGAAGCAATCGCTCCTCCCTGACAACTGTGGAGCTACTCCAACCCTCACAGTAATGTAAAAAATATTAATTATTGTTGTACAATGTCACAAAAATTATGCTATATTGATGTAAGTATCCGCAGCTGTATCCCTTCCAGACTTCACGTTACTCTGTGGAGGACTTCATTCAAACACGAGCGCAGTCAACGGTTACATTTGTTTTTATTTATTTATTGCAGTGGGTGAAGGGGGGAGGAGACGGGAAGGGGGGTTGACGGGGGACGTAACCTCTCGTCAATAACCAAATCTCACCATCCTCCAATATTTATCGTGATTGCAAAATAATACGTGTAGAAACTATATATATTCAGTTACTTGTTAAATCTGCGTTGAATCCATTGTAAGTTTGTCATTAACGTACTACAGTCCCCCTCCATTGAACAAAAATGGAAATGTCCAACTATGAGCGCGAAAATTAAGAGAAGCGCGCTCCTGCTCACTAGTATTTTGATTTACTGACCGAGAAAGGACGTTATATGAACAGTGTTGGTTTAAGTTACGTATAAAAGTAGTATATTACAATCTTAAGTAACTAAATGTGTTTAAAATAAAAGTAACTGTATGTGTTACTTAGTTACTGTTTAAGAAAAGTAACGTGAAAGTATAGGTCTTTAAAGATAGGCTTATAAGATAAGTAATAAGGATTATAAGATTGTAATATAGTACTTTTAAAGGCAACTTTACCATAACAATGATTATTAATAATAAAATGAGTACTGTGAAAGGGGTATAATAATATTATAATATATTTTACTTGTTTTCAACATTGAATAAATAACTAAAAAGCGATATTTGGGCATTTTCATTGTACCTCCACAGATGACAGTATAGACCAGGGATGGGCAAACTCGATCCTGGAGGGCCGGTGTCCTGCGTAGTTTTGCTCCAACCCTAATCAAACACACCTGCCTGTAGCTTCTAGTGATCTTGAAGACACTGATTAGGGTGTTCAGGTGTGTTTGATTAGGGTTGGAGCAAAACTCTGCAGGGACACCGGCCCTCGAGGATCAAGTTTGCCCATGCCTGGTATAGACCATTTCAATGTGGTGATGTCATTGACACTTGAACATTTCCTGCTTGTTATCATACTATTTCATAACTGTAACAAGAGGCGATTCAATTCTATTTTCACGTTAAAACAGCTATCATAACATTATTTATCAATGTGTGGACCTTTCTGGATTCTTGGAAGCTATAGAAATTAAACATGTAAAACAGGAACTACATTAGGACCATTGTTATTGTTTACATCCCTCAAAATGGTCTATAATTTATTGTAAATAGCAAAGTGTTTTTAGTATTTGAACACTACAGCAGTGGTTGCCAAAGCGGGGGTCGGGACCCTCTGGGTAGTCACGGGACAATGACAGGGGGTCGCTTGGTGATTTCCAAAAGTCAAATAAAGTTTATTAAACTATTAAAACTACCATATTTAATCCATAACCCACAGAAGATTAAAAATTAGTAGTTAATAGTTACATAAAAAAACAACATTCATTCATTTTCTTTTCGGCTCAGTCCCTTTATTAATCTGGGGTCACCACAGCGGAATGAACCGCCAACTTATCCAGCATATGTTTTATGCAGCGAATGCCCTTCCAGCTGCAACCCATCACTGGGAAACATCCATACACACTCATTCACACACATACACTACGGACAATTTAGCTTACCCAATTCCCGTATAGCGCATGTCTTTGGACTTGTGGGGGAAACCGGAGCACCCGGAGGAAACCCACGCCAACACGAGGAGAACATGCAAACTCCACACAGAAACGCCAACTGACCCAACTGACCCAGCTCGAACCAGTGATCTTCTTGCTGTGAGGCGAACGTGCTACCCACCGCGCCACCGTGCCACCCCTAAAAAAACAACTTTCAATTATTTTTTATAGGATCAGTGTGTTTACGTTAGATTAACAACACAGCAATAGCGTCAGATTTTATAGCACCAGGTTAAACTTTTTGACACCTTTATGGCAATCAAACACATTAAAAATAAATACAGGCCACGACTGAACATTGAGGATGATCTCCAAGTGGCGGTCTCCAAAATTAAACCAAGAATAGACTTGTGCTGAAAACGTTGGGCCCACCAGTCTCTTTAGTTGAGGTTAATATTAAATTAAACAAATTAATAAATGACTATAAACATTATATGATTGTTAGACTGTTGCACTTTTTAGTGTTGTCAATATGCTTGCTTATATAGGCCTATTGTTGTGTGCGCAACGTTTGTATATTTATAACCACCTCTGAGGAACGTGGGGGTCGCGAGTCACTGGCATTATTATTTTGGGGGTCACGCTGAAAAGTTTGGGAACCCCTGCACTACAGTATGGTTAAAAACATTATAGTGTTCCTTAAATAAAAAACAAGGCTACCTACAGTAAACTGAATCCATTATTAATGTAAAATAATGCAAACTGCTTAAACGTGATAGTGAACATTTCATTCTGTTAATAGTTGTTGTTTAACTTATTGTTAATCGTTTTAAACCATAACAGACTTGACATTTATACTAACCTCAACCTCAAATCTACCACATGGTATGCCTAAAACACAATTTGATGTATTTTCATCATATTATTGCCTTTAAAGAGTGAATGAGAAATCCACTGAAATATCAGAGTAACAGAGTTGACATAATTAATCTGCTATTGGTGTATTCCTAAACATTTTACACAAATTAATGAGAATAATGACAATGCACAAGTTTGCAGCGGATTCAAGTGTTGTCAGTCGATTGAATGGACGTTATCAGTGGTTTATCAGCTGATAGATATGGGCCAGTAGGGGCCTACTGCGCCTACTGGTAGGCTCAGAAGGCTGTTATCAACCATGCACATGGTTAATCTGCTGTTCTCACGTAAATCCAGCAAAGGCCGCTCCGATTGACCTGCCCTCCTCCCTCCCTAAACCCAACGGTCATTATTTTTTCAAAAGCAGCGATTATTTTTCAAAAGCAGCGATTAACCTGCCCTCCTCCTTCCCTAAACCCAACCGTCTGTTTTTAAAAAAGCAATAAAAACAAATAATTAACTTTTGTCTTAGCTGCTTTCTGAAACTGTTTTTCGCCGGACTCAAACCCCGTCATCGCTGTCAACTCAGCTCCACGTCTCAAGTCTGCTGACGTACACGGTGAGCCACTGGAGAAACTGATAACAGCGGAAAATCCATTTATATGGAGGTAAGCGTGTATACCGCCACGCGTGATTATTTAAGAAATTATACTACTTCCCGTTAATTGTATTTTATTAACGCCTACCCCAACCCTAAACCCAACCGTCACAGTAGTGTAAAATTTCCCATTAATTGTATTTTATTAACGCCTACCCCAACCCCAACCCTAAACCCAACCGTCACAGTAATGTAAAAACACATCTGGATCTGAACTGTTCTCTATTAGAATAGCTGATTAACCATGTGGATGGATGATTACAACCTTCTGAGCCCACTAGGAGGCGCAGAAGGCCCCTACTGGCCCATATCTATCAGCTGATATCCACTGATAACGCCCATTCAATCGAGTGATAACATTCGAATCGGGTGAAGTTTGTCGCCACAGGAAGTAACATCACTTGGAGCAAGTCACATGTTTTTTATATTAGTGCTTTACAGATTATTCTGCCTTTTTATAAGCGATCCAACAGAGTTGACCAGAACATATAGCTAGAAATGTATGTTTTTATAACTGAAATTACAAATAATACAGCAAGTAGATGTTTCATGCAACTCTTTATTTATCTTACTAAAGTAAACACACAAAAAAGATGACAATAGACTTGATTATTTTATGATATCTGAAGCTGAATGTTTGATTTAGGAGGCAGAGACAGTCAAAAATAGGTCTTTAAGCTCATATTTTCCAGACAAAATGTCCCTTAATACGCATACAAACACTATTTTTTAGAAATAACTTGATATAATTGGTGTTATTATACAAAACTGCTTCACTTCATGCTAGGTTTATCTTGCAGACACATAAAATGTAGCCACAATTCTTGAATCCCCCACGTTCATGATCATCATCAGCGCTTGTCCTTTTCATGCTTTAATAATTGAGCATCATCTTGTTTTTGGCACAGATTCACCCCCTTTGAAACCGTACAATAATTGGGGATAAAAGCCTGAGTTTAATGTACGGTGTGCAAATGGACAGTGACAGAAGCATCATGTAATCATCAATGCCAAACAATTTGTGATGTAAACTAACGAGTTGCACGGATGGTTAAGTGTAATTGGGGGTTTGGGTTAGTTTCAAACTCCAGTACATGATGTTATATTAAAATAGCTGTAAAAGTGCATGTAAACTTAAAGAACAGCGCCATCTGCTGCTTTCAGTTCATTTTCACAATTTAGACAGACTCGAGGAAGCAAAAATAAAGTAATTTGACTGTAAGGAAGTGTAATTAAAATGACTTAGGCTTACTTAATTGTCTTTTTTTTTTTTACTAATAACATTGTCATCAAATATGAAAGTTTTCCATAAGTATTGCAAGAAACAATTATAATTTTTAATGCTTGAAATGACACTTTAACTGCAGTTAATTAAAATATATTTATCTATAATGAACTATTGCGTGAGGTCATTTATTAAATTCTCCCTACTGTAATTTCATTTTACTGTTGTGTGTGTTTGGCTAATTTAGTTCAAGTTCACAAAGGAAGCCCATTTTTAATGTAGATGTTTTTCTTCAACATTAACTTTATGTATTACAAAACAAGGAAGCATATTCCTGACTTAATTTCAAACAGCAATAGTTAATATTCTTTTATCATTATTGCCAATCATGAAGAGAATGCCTATAATATGCTATATTTCACCCCAAAATTAAAATGAATAAATTTGATTTTTAGTTTATTTATAAAAAAAAAAGAGAGAGATTTCTTTGAGATGAGATTATTTTTGTAAAAATTAAGCATAATTATTAAAAAAAAAAAATTTTTGATGATTTTTTTTGTGTAGTTTTCAGTCTTTAATATAGCATGTAAAATTCTATTATTTACATTTTCTATCGTCCTGTGAGCTTTTATGCCAGACGCCCATTCATCTTTCCCTCGATTGCAACCAGTCCCTGCAGCTGAAAAACACCCCCACAGCATGTTGCTGCCACCACTCACTGTTGGAACTGTATTGGACAAGTGATCAGCAGTGCCTGGTTTTCTCCACACATACCGCTTAGAACTTTTTGGCCTTCTATCTTGGTCTCCACAGACCAGAGAATCTTATTTCTCACCATTTTAGCAAACTCCATGCGGGCTTTCATGTGTCTGGCCACTCTGCCATAAAGCCCCGAATGATGGAGGGCTGCAGTGATGGTTGACTTTCTACAACTTTCTCCCATCTCCCGACTGCATCTCTGGAGCTCAGCCACAGTGATCTTTGGGTTCTTCTTTACCTCTCTCACCAAGGCTCTTCTCCCCCCATAGCTCAGTTTGGCCAGACGGCCAGCTCTAGGAAGGGTTCTGGTCATCCCAAACGTCTTCCATTTAAAGATGATGGAGGCCACTGTGCTCTTAGGAACCTTAAGTGCAGCAGAAATGTTTTTGTAACCTCGGCCAGATCTGTGCCTTGCCACAGTTCTGTCTCTGAGCTCTTAAGGCAGTTCCTTTGACCTCATGATTCTCATTTGCTCTGACATGCATTGTGAGCTGTAAGGTCCTCTATAGACAGTTGTGTGGCTTTCCTAATCAAGTCCAGTCAGTATAATCAAACACATCTGGACTCAAATGAAGGTGTGGAACCATCTCAAGGATGATCAGAAGAAATGGACAGCACATGAGTTAAATATATGAGTTTCACAGCAAAGGGTCTGAATACGGAGGACCATGTAATATTTCAGCTTTTCTTTTTTAATTAATCTGCAAATATGTCAACAATTCTGTGTTTTTCTGTCAATATGGGCTGCTGTGTGTACATTAATGAGGAAAAATGATTTTAGCAAATGGCTGCAATATAACAAAGAGTGAAAAATGTAAGGGGGTCTGAATACTTCTTCCGTACCCACTGTATATACATAAATATATATATGATAGGGGCGGGGGAAATGCAATAAATATATTTTAGAAAAAAAAATCAACTCAAGTCAAGACAAGAGAGGAAAATATAACAACATCAGTAATTCTGAATATCTGCAGAGATTTTTCACTCATTTGTAGTGTTTTAAAATCTAATGGTTTGCACCTTGACATAATATATTTTAGCCTGAATTAGATTGAATTAGACCAGGAAAAAAAAAAAAATATTATATATATATATATTACATGTTTAGTATTACCATTATAAATTAACAATTTGAATATATTATCACAGTACTCTAAATATTTACATATTAAATATTTACATATCATTTCTGCATACGAGCACGACTGTCCCTTGCCACTCTTCCTCAAGATGTTATGACCTTTGACTTTTAACCTCTGGGTCAGGCTCTATTTGTCACTGACATACACTGCTGAATGTGAACCCACGATACATCAGCCATAATTCACAGATATTCTCACGGCTGGAGGAGCGTGGTAAACTCAGATGGTCACAAGTTAAACGCTTTGAAGCTATAAACCTTTTAGATTGAATCTGGCTGGGGTTACAGTAAAACTGGATTGAGTAACACAAGTCTAACTCAAAACCTCACAAGCAACACAGTCTGAATATTAATTACTTGGATATTAATTTTTTTTTTTATTCTGGCAAATTCATAAGAAAGAAGTACCGAGCATCCTAAATGACAATGCATATCTAAAAATATTAGTAAAAACACCTGTGAAATGCTGCAAAATACAAAATAAATCAAATATGAGCTCAAATTTCATAGGCTTTTAATAGAGAGTACATTTCTTATACAGTGCTGTTTTTAAAAACTATTAACTATTCAATATAATTATAAAAAAAAATTAGTTTAAAGAGAAATTATGAAACAACAAGTCATCATTTTAAATTAAAAATATGTTGTATCATTAAAAGATTTTATAGTTTTTATACAAAACTAAACTAAACGAGCAACACAGTCTGAACATTAATCGGATGGATTCAATTAGATTTTACATTTTGGCAAATTCACAAGAAAGAAGTACCGAGCATCTTAAATGATGCTTAAATCTAAAAATGTAAGTAAACCCACCTGTGAAACGTATGAGCTCTACTTTCACAGGCTTTTCTTAGAAAGTAAATTTCTTATACAGTGTTGTTTTAAATTAAAAACATTAACTATTAAATCTAATTATTAATTTTTTTTTCTTATGAATTACTTTAAAGAGAAATTATGAAACAATAAGTCATCATTTTAAATTAAAAATATGTTGCATTGTTAATAGATTTGATAGTTTTTATACAAAACTAAACTAAACTAAACTAAACGAGCAACACAGTCTGAATATTAATCGCATGGATATTAATTAGGCTGCACGGTGGTGCACGTTTGCCTCACAGAAAGAAGGTCGCTGGTTTGAGCCTCGGCTGGGTCAGTTGGCGTTTCTGTCTGGAGTTTGCATGTTCTCCACATTTTCGCGTGGGTTTCCTCCGGGTGCTCCGGTTTCCCCCACAAGTCCAAACACATGCGCTATAGGTAAATTGGGTAGGCTAAATTGTCCGTAGTGTATGTGTGTGAATAAGTGTGTATGGATATTTCCCAGTGATAGGTTGCAGCTGGAAGGGCATCCGCTGCATAAAACATATGCTGGATAAGTTGGCGGTTCATTCCGCTGTGGCGACCCCAGATTAATAAAGGGACTAAGCCGAAAAAAAAATGAGTGAATGGATATTATTTAGATTTTTTATTTTGGCAAATTCACAAGAAAGAAGTACAGAGCATCTTAAATGACAATGCACAATTTTCATGCTTTCATGACTTCTAGGCTGGATTACTGTAATGCTCTGTT
>CAIGQV010003909.1:506012-525228 GCA_903798115.1 Danio jaintianensis | reverse complement strand
ATTTTGCAACATACAGAAAATAATACATTTAAATAATTATAATAATCTTAAATAATCTATAATAATCTTAATTATAAAAAATCCTAAATAATAATAATTAAATCTTGATTGTTTCCTGGATTAAAATGAAGGCATTAGAAGACGCAAACAGGAAGATGGAAATGACTTTGTGTATTAAAATATTTCTTTACCCAAAAAAATTATTTTAAATGTGGGTCAAGATAGGCCAAACTTAAGAGGCCCACTTATCAATTTTTAACATCTGGGCTAAATACTACATTTGACATCTGGCCCATGTCTTGTGTGCCACCTTAAAGACAGTGCCACTTCTGCCAAACCCAGGCCATGTTTGGCCCACATGCTGTATGCCAGTGCCAGATGAACGCCTGTGCCAGCCCTATGCCAAATCAAGGCAAGAATTCTTTGCTACCTGGGCAGTATGATGAGGGTATTAATAACACATTTTCTTTGTCCATACTTTCTTTATTCCACCCAGCATATACAGTACTAGAGCAGCACAGTTCCCAGCAGGAGACATTAAACAATATTGCATTTTGGTTTATATTGTAAACCAAACCAACCACAGCCTGGAGAAGTATTATATTCATGTTATTAAAAATACATTTATATTCAGAAACCATTTCAGAAATGTTGTAAAATTACATTCATTTTCAGATTTGTACAATATTTAAACAAAATAGACCTTTGAAACTCATGAAATATTAAAAACATATAAGCAATCTGAATATTATGCTTATATTTTACTTAATATGATGACCCAATTTCTAATTTAATTACTTATATTATCATCTTAATTAAACATCATTAAATCAGGGGTCTTTTATATGCCACAGACATAATAAATAGACCTCCAACCTAAAATGTAAAGGACATTTATTTAATTTAATGCTGGTGTTTAATCCCATTAGTATTTGTTTGTTTTATTATTTGAACAAATGTTTTTTGTAAAGTACATTTGTCTTCATTTTGATTAAAGATAATTTAATCAAATGTTCATTTGGATTTATTTTTACAAGCATATTTATCTGAATTAAATATTTTAATATCTTGTTTAATTATTTTATGCATTAAATACTTTTTTTCTGCAAACTTTTCTATGGACCACCTGATATTATTCTGCAGACCCAGTTTGGAAATCCCAGCATTAAACAGTTCATTAAACCATGAATAAACCAATAAAATTCTCAAAAGTGCTCATCCGACCAAACGAACAACAAAATAAGTCAGATAGTTTTCTGATGCAAGTTGTCCTGATGCAAAGAGAAAAACGTCTCCAGATTTAGTCTGATATCTTTAGCGTGCGGCCTGTCCTCTGGTGTAGCGGACAGCATCTTCTCTATGAATTTATTCTAAAAAAACAAAAAAAAAACATGACAAAACAATTACAGGCTAAACTCAATACAATCTTTACTTGAAAATAAAATGTCTTACTTCAGTTGGATATCTCTCACAAAACTGTTCAGGAAACTTTTGATTTCTCAAAGTTGTCCAGATCTGCAATGTCAAAAATCATGAATTAATCAATCAATTATTAAAAAAGAATATAAGTAGTGCTGGGCAAAAACTAATCACATCCAAAATAAAAGTTTGTTTTGACATAGTTTAAGTGTGTGAACTGTGTATATTTATTTTGTATATTTATTTTATATATATATATTTTGGGGTTTGGTTCTCCATGCTGCCCTTAGCAAGATGCTGCCCTGGGCGATCGCCCATATTGCCCAGCCAATCACATGGCAGCAACTCAATGCATTTAGGCTTGTAGACATGGTCAAGACGATCTGCTGCAGTTCAAAGCGAGCATCAGAATGGGGAAGAAAGGTGATTTAAGCGACTTTGAACATGACATGGTTGTTGGTGCCAGACGGGCTGGTCTGAGTATTTCAGAAACTGCTGATCTACTGGGATTTTCATGCACAACCATCTCTAGGGTTTACAGAGAATGGTCCGATAAAGAGAAAATATCCAGTGAGCGGCAGTTCCGTGGACGCAAATGCCTTGTTGATGCCAGAGGTCAGAGGAGAATGGCCAGACTGGTTCCAGCTGATAGAAATGCAACAGTAACTCAAATTACAGCCTCAAGTCTTTTTGAATATGACCCCACAAGCTTGGCACACCTGTCTTTGGGAATTTTTGCCCATTCCTCTTTGCAGTACCTCTCAAGCTCTATCAGGTTGGATGGGAAGCAACGGTGTACAGCCATTTTCAGATCTCTCCAGAGATGTTCAATAAGATTTAGATCTGGGCTCTGGCTGGGCCACTCAAGGACATTCACCGAGTTGTTGTGAAGCCACTCCATTGATATTTTGCCGGTGTGCTTTGGGTCATTGTCCTGCTGGAAGATGAACCGTCGCCCCAGTCTGAGGTCAAGAGCACTCTGAAGCAGGTTTTCATTCAGGATGTCTCTGTACATTGCTGCATTCATCTTTCCCTCTATCCTGACTAGTCTTCCAGTTCCTGCTGCTGAGAAACATCCCCACAGCATGATGCTGCCACCACCATGCTTCACTGTAGGGATGGTATTAGCCTGGTGATGAGCGGTGCCTGGTTTTCTCCAAACGTAACGCCTGGCATTCACTCCAAAGAGTTCAATTTTAGTCTCATCAGACCAGAGAATTTTGTTTCAGATGCCTTTTGGCAAATTCCAGGCGGGCTGCTGTGTGCCCTTTACTAAGGAGTGGCTTCCGTCTGGCCACTCGACCATACAGGCCTGATTGGTGGATTGCTGCACAGATGGTTGTCCTTCTGTAAGGTTCTCCTCTCTCCACAGAAGAACGCTGGAGCTCAGACAGAGTGACCATCGGGTTATTGATCACCTCCCTGACTAAGGCCCTTCTTCCCCGATCACTCAGCTTAGATGGCCGGCCAGCTCTAGGAAGAGTCCTGGTGGTTCCAAACATCTTCCAGTTACGGATGATGGAGACCACTGTGCTCATTGGAACTTTCAGAGCAGCAGAAATCTTTCTGTAACCTTCCCCAGCCTTGTGCCTCGAGACAATCCTGTCTCGGAGGTCTACAGACAATTCCTTTGTCTTGATGCTTGGTTTGTGCTTTGACATGCACTGTCAACCCTGGGACCTTATATAGACAGGTGTATGCCTTTTCAAATCATGTCCAATCAACTGAATTTACCCCAGGTGAACTCCAACGAATCAGAATGATCAGTGGAAACAGAATGTACCTGAGCTCAATTTAGAGCTTCACGGCAAAGGCTGTGAATACTGATGTACATGTGATTCTTTCAGGTGTTTTATTTTTAATAAATTTGGAACAATTTCAACCAATCTTTTTTCACATTGTCATTATGGGGGATTGTGTGTAGAATGTTGAGGAAATCAATGAATTTAATCCATTTTGGAATAAGGCTAACATAAAAAAACGTGGAAAAAGTGAAGCGCTATCAATACTTTACGGATGCACTGTATATACACATAGGCATGCATTTTTTTGAGAAAATGTTTATTTATATTTAGATAAAAAATTTTTTTGTATATATACAGTACATTTACATATCTATGTAGCAAAATTGTTTTGTATAGTTTTGTTTTTATGTATGTGTGTGTATCACATATACATAATAAATATATATAACACACACACATATATTATGTCAAAACAAACTTATGATTAATGACTTGTGATTAATCTTTGCCCAGCAGTAAATATAATATAGTAATATAAAAAACAAATAAACATTTAAAATAATCAATAAAGACATTATAAATGAAACAATACTGACCACTGCTCTCTCCATCCCCGAAGATATTTTCCACAGCATTTCAAACCACATCAGTCCAAGGGGAAAAATGTCTATTTTTTCATCATAATCCCCCACATTTTCCTACAATAAAAATCACATTTATTTGATTTATTTACTTTATTCATTTCAATTACTGGTCCGATTAATTTCATATTAGTTTTTATTTTAATTAAACATTTTATACACTCAAAAAATGACATTTGCTTTTTGTTCAAACTACTTATTTAAAATAAGCTAAAACACCACAATTCTTGAGTTTTTTGGGGGGACAACTTAATTGTTTTATGTTAGATCCACTTAAATTTGTGAAAAGTAATAAGTTAAATTAATGCCTTAGTGCGCCCGCAGTGCAGATATACAGTCATATCGCACTGCTACGAGTGTGATATTTCATTTATACAACGGCTCGACGGCATAATCGTGTATATAAAAAAGAAAATCAAACAAAAATCCTTTTCACAAGGAACTACTTTCTTCCACCATTCATTCACATCTGTGATTGTGTGGAACCCAGCATTTGTACATACAGTGTATAACTATTGTTTTAAATAGGGCTGGGAGATATTGTAAAAATATTATCACGATATCATGTTTCATATCATTCGATATCGATAATTTTTTGAATATTTTTTAACAATACATTTAGGAATATTAGGATTTTTTTCATTTAACCACTTTATTTTAATTTACCAACATTACTAAGGCAAACAGTTTTAATTGTCAAAAACAACTCTTTATAATAAAAAAATCTCTTTATAATAAAATAAACATAAGTGTTAAAGAGACTCTTAAACGTGATAAATAAAATGTTACAAAGTGTGGGCAGTGATAAAGTGTAAATGTTGAAAAATCAAAGCGAACTTTAAGGTGTGAATAATAATGATCCAGTAAACCTCAAACTCTGTCAACAACACAAATTATGATAATCAAATCTGAGCTTTCAAGGAATCAACCATCATTATTCAAATAGATTACAAATTGTGAAGTTGAATGAATATATTACCCCCTATGCTAAAAAATCTTTCAGATGGGGAGCTAGTGGCTGGGATGCACAAGAAAAGAAACCAAAAAGCCACTCTGGCGACATCCGTACATCCTTTTTTATTTACAATCTCCTCACTGCTGCAATACGGCACTCATTTTCGCATGTGTTGTTATTCTGACCTGAAGTGACAAGCACGAGCGCATGGATTCCTTCACCATTTACAATGGACTTTGCGCTCCCCTGGAGTCTCGCATAACTAGGTGACCATCAACCATTTTCTCAGAGGATGACAAACGGACAAATCATTGCTGCAGCTCTGATGCAAGTTTATGGAGAAAAATAAAAAAGAAATGGTGCGCTGTGTTTGTCTGAGGTAATTAGTCTGCTGTTATTACTGAAATGTGTGTATTCCATACAAAGTGTAAAGCAAATTGGTTAGATTGGTTTTGGAAAAGTTCAGATGTTTTTTAACTAGGTGCGGCTGGAAAATGCGCGCGGTTCACCTGTGTGCCGCTTGCACAACACGTACGCGTTGCTCCCATATGCGCGTCGTGCAAGTCACGCACCTCCATTGGAAATGACAAACTTACACCCCAAGCTTATTGGCACTGTTTCCAAGGCGTGCGCTCAGCAGCCTCATTTTAATAAAACAATAGCGCTTCATACCGAATCTTTTTTTTAAAATTGATATTGACAATGGTGTTCGGTCAATAAATATCGATACCAATTTTATCGCCCAGCCCTAGTTTTAAAAATTATAAATAAATAATAAAATGCCTTATAAGTGTAATGCTGTTATAACCTTTGTGAAAAAGCTCAATGTTTAAATATGTCACCTGCTCAGGACTCATATATGTGGGTGTGCCTTTCCTCTTTGACCGCTCTATAGGGTCACCGCTGGGATTCGTCTGAGCCGCCACCAACCCAAAATCTCCAATCTTCACTTTGCCGTCACTGAACAATATGTTATCAGGCTAAAATAAAAGCATACAATATGAGAAAAATGCTTATTTCATACACAATATTCTACCAGAAAATATTTTCTAAATGATGTTGAACAGATTCAGGAATTTTTCACAGTATTTCCTATAATATTTTTTCTTCTGGAGAAAGTCTTATTTGTTTTATTTCGGCTAGAATAAAACCAGTTCTTAATTCTTTTAAACCATTTTAAGGTCAATATTATTCGCCCCCTTAAGCAATATTAGTTTTGGATTGTCTCCAGAACAAACCACTGTTATACAATGACTTGCCTAATTACCCTAACTTGCCTAATTAACCTAGTGAAGCCTTTAAATGTCACTTTAAGCTGAATACTAGTGTCTTGAAGAATATCTAGTCAAATATTATGTGCTGTCATCATGGCAGAGATAAAAGAGTTCAGTTATTAGAAATGAGTTATTAAAACTATTATGTTTAGAAATGTGTTGAAAAAAATATTCTCTCCGTTAAACAGAAATTGGGGAAGAAATTACACAGGGGGGCTAATTATTCTGACTTCAACTGTACCTTCAAGTCTCTGTGGATGAGATTGTTTGAATGGATGTATTCCACCCCACTGCTGATCTCATAAAATATCCGATGGATTTCCAGAGTGATTCTCTGTTTTCCTTTGTAATTTCTTTCCTCTATCCATGACGTCAGTGTTCCTCCCTCACAAAACTCCATCTGAATAAATAAATATGTCCTGATGCAGATGAAAGGAAGAGAAAGCCCATAAAGGTTCAGGGAATGAATATTGAACATTGCATTATGTACATTATTGTTCAAAGGTGCCATAGAACGCATTGATTCAATACGTTAAATCACAGGTGTCAAAGTCAGTTCCTAGAGGGCTGCAGCTCTGCACAGTTTAGTTCCAACCCTAATTAAACACACCTGATCAAACTAATTGAGTACTTTAGGCTTGTTTGGTACCTACAGATAGGTGTGTTGAGGCAGGGCTGGAACTAAACTCTGCAGGGCTCCAGCCCTCCAGGAATTGAGTTTGACACCCCTGCATTAAATTGTTCTCTCATATCTACATTGGTATGTGGCTTTGGTAAGTACAAACATTCTCCAGAAACTGTTTTAAATGCTCATTTATAACCACAGAAATTACCCCTAGAATGAAAAGCTCAGGATTGACCATATTTGGGAGGGTCATGAATATTTATGAGTTCTGCTCTGATGCTCGACAGCATATTAATGATCCTGTGTGGATTGCCAGAGTCTGTGTATTTGTTCTGATTGGCCTGTTTTTCACCTGGATTTTACACATTTACAGGATTTACATGAGAATGAGAACACAGTGGTGTTTGAGGCTCACGGTGTGGCTATTTCCATGTACTGAACTCTTATTATTCAACTATGCCTAGGTATATCCAGATTTTCATTGTATGGCACCTTAAAAAACACCACACCATACGTTTTATATCACGAATTTGCCTTGGATGCAGTTTGCTGTTAGTGTTTCTTGAATCAATTTATTTTTAAGCTCATTTTCTGGCTTGTACAATTGGTGGTTATACTGTAACCAAACTGCATCTTTGAGAAACTGCTAGGTAATTTTACATTTATGCTGCCAACATTATAGACATGTTGTAAAGCTGCACTTATATTTATTCATTCACTCATTCATTCTCCTTCGGCTTAGTCCCTTTATTCAGCTGGGGTCGCCACAGCGGAATGAACCACCAACTATTCCAGCATTTGTTTTACACAGCGGATGCCCTTCCAGCTGCAACCCAGTACTGGGAAACACCCATACACCCTCATGAACACACACACACACACACACACACACACACACACACACACACACTCTTACACTATGGACAAATCTGTTTACCCAATTCACCTGTAGTGCATGTCTTTGGGGGAAACCGGAGCACCCGAAGGAAACCCACGCCAACACAGGGAGAACATGCAAACTCCACACAGAAATGCCAACTGGCCCAGCCGGGACTCGAACCAGCGGCCTTCTTGCTGTGAGGTGACAGAGCTAACCACTGAGCCACCGTGCTGCCTACATTTATATTCATTAAATTGAAAAATAAATGAACTAAATAAACTAAAAAACTAAAAATAAGACCTGGATTCAAGGAAATTTAAATTCATTTTGATGTTCTGTTCTGTCATAAACGTAAAGTTAACAACAAACAAACTCACTGATTTGAAGGATCACACTGTCCACTGGCTTTAGCAGCAGATGCTGATCTGAAAACAGACAAATTTACAGTACATTAATGCATTTGGCAGACACTTCTCCAAATCTGTTTTTATATGAAGAAAGCTGTACACACTCTGTACAAGTCAGACTTTCCATTCCTGATGTGACCTCATCACTGACATCATCATCATCATCATCACTGCTGTTTCTCTCGTTAGTATCATCAGTGTCAGTTGAAGAACCTGTTGTGCTGACAGTAAAACACATAAACATCATTACAGTGAAGAACTGAGTGTTTCGCTCTACAGTGTTGAAGATTTGCTTACTTTGACTTTTCGTTTGCTTCTTGGTTTGACATCCAGTTGTCAGAATCAGGCCAGCACGTGAAGTACCGCACTATGTTTGGGTGATCTAGTCGAGCCAATGCCTTCACCTCAGGTTCAGCTTTACTGTTTTAATATAAAAAAAACATACATATATGCATTAATGACGACATGGTGGCTCAGTGGTTAGCACTGTGGCCTCACAGCAAGAAGGTCGCTGGTTTGAATCCCGGCTGGGTCAGTTGGCGTTTCTGTGTGGAGTTTGGATGTTCTCCCCGTGTTCGCGTGGTTTTCCTCCGGGTGCTCCGGTTTCCCCCACAGTCCAAGCACATGCGCTATAGGGGAATTGATTAACTAAATTGGCTGTAGTGTATGAGTGTGTGTGTGTGTGTGTGAATGAGTGTGTATGGATGTTTCCCAGTACTGGGTTGCAGCTGGAAGGGCATCCGCTGTGTAAAACATATGCTGGATAAGTTGGCGGTTCATTCCGTTGTGGCGACCGACCCCTGATGAATAAAGGGACTAAGCCAAAAGAAAATAAACGAATGAATATGCCTTGATAAATAAAGCAGTGCATGAATAAACTAATGCATGAAAATATACTGCATGCCATGAATACATACTTAAATATACACTGTAAAAAATATCCCTAAATTAGCAGTTTTAGGTATTTTGTGATTGTTTTGTGATGTTTTTATTTTTCTCCAATTACTTCTGCTTTTTAATTGCATTATGGGATCTTGATCTTTCTTTCAACAACTTTGAACCTTGAAAAGTTTGAAAAAGTGACTTTTATGAACATTTTTAATAGTTTGCAGTGCTATATTGTCTGGGTTGGTGTTGTATATTACGCTACAAACACCTTGTAATAAACTGCCAGCACATTTTCTGCTATTTTACAGACTTATTTCTCTATATAGGGGCATCACGGTGGCGCAGTGGGTAGCACGATCGCCTCACAGCAAGAAGGTCGCTGGTTCGAGTCTCGGCTGGGTCAGTTGGCGTTTCTGTGTGGAGTTTGCATGTTCTCCCCGTGATCGTGTGGGTTTCCTCCGGGTGCTCCGGTTTCTCCCACAGTCCAAACACATGCAGTACAGGTGAATTGGGTAGGCTAAATTGTCCGTAGTGTATGTGTGTGAATGAGTGTGTATGGATGTTTCCCAGTGATGGGTTGCGGCTGGAAGGGCATCCGCTGTGTAAAACATATGCTGGATAAGTTGGCGGTTCATTCCGCTGTGGCGACCCCTGATAAATAAAGGGACTAAGCCAAAAAGAAACTGAATGAATGAAATTCTCTATATATTATCTCTTATACATTATAATATTATTTCAAACTACTAAAATGTCAATAAAAGTCTCTTTCTTAAACTGTAGAGTTGAGATCAACATCCCATAATGCAATTCACAACCACAAGTAAACACAAAACATCACAAAATACAGAAACTGCTCATTAACATATATTTTTTTAGTGTATACACTACCAGTCAAAAGGTTTAGTATAGTATGATTTTTAATATTTAATAAGTCTCTTAGTATAACAGTAGAAATACAAAAAAGCAGTAGAGAACATGAAAAAGTATAATATGCATGGATATATAAAATGTATATGCATAAAAATGCATAAAAACATGCATAAACATGCATACAGTATATAATAAAATGCATAAATAATGGAAAAAGAAATAAATGCATGAATATGAAAAACATTTTGTAACACATGATAACGCATAATCATAAGTGATTGAGGTAAAGTTGGTTTTATATTCGCACATTCTGACCTTTCCTCAAAAATGTAATTTCAGAAAAGTATTATTTGCCAATTCTAAACAGGAAAATCATATCATCAGCCAATAACTATCACAGTACAACATCGTTTGCAGTCAATTAAATAGTGCTAATGTTGTTTTGAAGCCATACTTACATGCTATTTCAGACCCAATACTCAAAGTAGCATGGTAAACAATATAGGGAGCGTGTCACTGAACGAATGTGCGAATATAAAATCAACTTGACCTCAATTCATGAGTGTTCATTCTAAGATGAGTCATGAGCTCGTGATATGAACTTACCTGTTGAACTCGACTCTCTTCACAGCATAGATCTTGTCATCAATCTTATGTTTTACTTTACAAACGAAACCATAGCCTCCGTCACCAAGCTCTTCGATCACATCAAAAGTTTGAGACATCCTGCAGAATAGAAGATACATGTCAAACAGCAATGGACAGTATCATTATGCAACATTCCCATAAACAAAACATTGATGTTATGGCACTAACTGGAAAATACTCTACTACATAACAGTGTTTCTGGACCATACTATAGTCAAAGTCCCTTTTTAAGTACAAATGAAATCAAAACTAACCATATGATTTTGTTAGCTCACATTGCTAGTTTTGTGCTAAATAATTCATCTGTGCATGTCATTAAGAAAAAAAAAATATATAGTTTGCCCTTGTAATCTTTCATTAAAATCTGAAAATGCACTTCCTTTTTTTTTAGTTAAATTCTACTATTAAGTATGTCTGAGGTATTGGGTGTGGCTAACATACTTAACCACGCCCCTCCAGCTGTCAGTTTTGACAACAAACAGAAATGGTGAGCAGGAGGAGTCTGTTAGGTTGTAATAACCATAGATATACACACTAGATATCGCATACGGACCCTCAGCATGCGTCAATAGCGCCGCCACATTTGTACAGTGCTCCCAGTACAAATGTCATTCAATCGCACTAGTCAAGACAGTGTGCCAATGTGAAGATGCTGGACTTTAGCGCTGCTTACGGGTGTAGTAACGAGCAAACAAAGAAAACAAAGCACAAAGGCAGAACATTTCATAGGTGAGATTTCGTTTTTTACATGTTACAAACTTTTGTGCTCAACAAGTAACGTTATTGATGATAATACAGTCTCTTACTGCACTCATCATAAGGCAAAGTAGCATCAACTTGCACTGAATTCAAGGCGTATGCTAGTTTTGTTAAATAAAATCAGCAAACAATGTAAATGAAATATGACAACAAGACGCTGCGGTGCCAGAAACTTGTATTATCGTCGGCTAAGTGAACGAGACGTTCATAACGGAGATTCATTCACAAACGAATCGCTCCCTCCGTTTCACGACACGGATTAGATCAAATTTAACAGGGGGAGAGAAAAATACATTTCCATGCACACAAACACACACTTTATCAGCATTGGCCGTGCGGTCACTCATCCATCGACGTAGAAAAGTGATGTAAAATTATAATTGTCGTAATTTAATAAAATATTTGCATACTGACCACCGGGGAAACTCCCGATCATAGATATATGTATATATGTGTATATCTCTGTCTCCGGACGGCCACAGTCCTCCACTGCACCTTGGTCCCGCATTCATTTCAAAGGAGCGCTACCCTGTACTAAAATGGCGGCTCTATTGACGCATTCCTTCCAATAGACAACAACAGGGTAGGCGACATCTAATGTAAATATCTATGGTAATAACTCTCCACAAACCCTTTTCCTCATCTTTCTGAATGACACGCCTACTTTACTACATCCAATCAGCTCACAGCAGAAAAAAGCAAGCCACGCCCACTGTTTTCTCATTTAATATTCCGTTTCTCTAGGAACTGCATCACAATACGAACAAAAAAACAGTCACAACTTCCGGTTCATGCGGACTTTAACAGAGCAAGGACAATTTTTACATTATTTCCTACAATATTTCTTAATTCTGTGAAAAATCTTATTTCTTTTGGTGTATTCTATAGTCTTTGCTATAGTGAAGTACTGGAATTAATCTGTCATACAGTTGTTATGTACTAATACTGTACCAATATAAACAAATGCCCCAATAAGCGTATATTATACTACATCACACCAGTTTACTGTTGTAAAACTAAAGTATGTATACCACAGTATTTATTGCATTTTATTAGTTCACATTAGAGTACATTAACAAAACGTTAAAATATAGAATATAATACACGTATGGTTCAAAAACAGTAGTATTTACTACATTAAAACAGTATTTTTAATGTGGCATGTCTGGTCAAGTATGCTCACCCTGAAAGCGAAGTCAGTTTGTGATCACTGGAGGGGGGAAAAGATACAGGATTTAATGAATGACAAGTGCAAAGTTTCATTGTAGGTCAATTAAAACACACAAACCTGTCGTTTTTGTCACTTCCATTCCTCTCCTCATCATTTTTCAGAGTCCACATGTGGCTTTTACTGCATTTGCGTACTTCACCTTTCTCCATCAAACCGTACAGTAGTTTATTTGTTGATTGTCTTTGTTGTCCCAGTTTACTGGCGACATGAGAGGCTTTTAAACCTCCTGATTTCAGCAGATCCTTCACATGTTTTTCTTCAAACGTGTCTCTTGTCATCTCGGGCTTTATTTGCACTGGTTTGGCTTTTTGTTTGTCATTCATCCTCTCCACCAGATCCCAGACCGGCCGCTTATTATTTTCCACAGTTTTAAAAACCTGCTTGGACTGCTGTAGGTTGTACAAATGCCTGTTCACGGTGGATTTGTCTAATTTTAATTCTTTGAAAATGTCCTGGACGGTGCTCCTGCCGTGTCTCCTCAGGTAGTCACAGATCTTCATCTCTATTTCATTTTCTGCGGACATTTTGGCCATTTTGTTCTGTCAGAATGTTGTATTCCACCTCCTCTGGTCGGCCTAGAGTCCAAAAACGCCCAGATTCTCGTGTTAAAGCAGGCTTGTTCAGCTTTCGGTTTCGATTCCTGCTCTCTTTCGTCCGTCAGCTGAGAATTTTTCTGAAGTTACAGTCTGTAATCCCGCCCATCGGTAGCGTGTCATCACTGAGGGCGTGGCCTAGCTGCCAGATTAAACATCCCTTCTCTAAACATCGACTAATCCAAGCCATTTCTCCTACAAATATTAATGTTACCTTTTAATAATCAACCTAATAATCCATGTTTATTGACACTCAGATGAAAAGAAAAATTATTTGATAAACAAATAAACAAATAAATGTAAATATCTATGCAAAAAAAGTTGATTTTTAGTTTTATGTATGTGTTTGTACTACATATACTTAACAAAAGATAAAACACACCTATATATATATATTAATTCATTTCATCTTATGCCAAAAATAAAAGTAATTAATAAAATATTAAAATGAATAGGGGCTGCACGGTGGCGCAGTGGGTAGCACGTTCGCCTCACAGCAAGAAGGTCACTGGTTCGAGTCTCGGCTGGGTCAGTTGGCGTTTCTGTGTGAAGTTTGCATGTTCTCCCCGTGTTGGCGTGGGTTTCCTCCGGGTGCTCCGGTTTCCCCCACAGTCCAAACACATGCGCTATAGGTGAATTGGGTAGGCTAAATCGTCCGTAGTGTATGAGTGTGAATGAGAGTGTATGGGTGTTTCCCAGTGTTGGGTTGCAGCTGGAAGGGCATCCGCTGCGTAAAACATATGCTGGATAAGTTGGCGGTTCATTCCGCTGTCGCGACCCCAGATTAATAAAGGGACTAAGCCGAAAAGAAAATGAATGAATGAATGAATTACAATATATATCATATCTTTTTTTCATTTTGACATTATTTTCAGAAGACAGCAACTAAAAGTCATTCAGTATAAAAGTTTATATGTCAAAAATCATATTTCAAACAAGAATCATTTGATGACATATTAAAACACTATTTAAGGATCAATTTGGCTCTAAAATTAATCGCTATTTGAAATGTTTATACTTCAAACCACTACATTTACTAGCTTTTATTCATTTGATAATGAGTATTAAGGGAAATATTGGGAAATATTCATTATTAATATTTCACAAGGGCTGTTTAAAAGAGCAAGGAATTTTTCTTATTATATATTTCTTCTGTAGAAAGTCTTATTTCTTTTAGTTAGTCTGAAATAATAATGTTTTAAAACCATTTTAAGGTCATTTAAGATTTTTACTTTTGCTTTGCTACTGAACAAACCACTGTTGTCCAATGACAGGTCAGAACACGTTTATTTACTTTTAATATTGAACGACAATAACAGATCATTTCAGCAATATTTTGACATTTTATTTAATGTCCATGTACAGGGTTCTTACACCTTTTTCAAAATCAAATTTAAGCCCTTTTCAAGCACTTTCCAGGTGAAATTTTCCAGCACATTATAAGTGTGGCAAATGATAAACACACACATTTATTTACATTTTCATTTTAAAGGGTGCAAATAAAAAAAAGACAGATCACACTACAAGCACCTACGAAGACTCACTTATTGCAAAAGCGAGTCGAGTTTTCACTTTATGCAAAAGCAAAGACATTTATTTTATTTAAACAGTTTATTATTATCACCTATTTAGTAATTATTATGAAAGCAACTGCATTTTCAAGCAGTTTCAAGCACTTAATCCAAAATTGAAGCACTTTTTAAACCTTGAAAATACTATAATAAAATTCAAGTATTTTCAAGGATTTCCAGCACCCATAAGAACCCTGCATACACTGTAAAAAATATCTGTTAATGAACAGATCCCGTATTTTGTGATTCACAAGTGTTTATTTGTGGTGGTGAATTGCATTATGGGATGTTGATCTCTGCTCTGTCGACTTTTGATGTTGAAAATTCAATTTGAAATAATATAATATAGTGTAATATACAACACCAACCCAGACAATATATCGCTTTAAACTATTAAAAATGTTCATAAAAGCCACTTTTTAAAACTTTTCAAGGTTAAAAGTTGTTGGAGGAAAGGTCAAAGTCTCATAATGCAATTCAAAAGCTGAAATAAACAAAAATTTAAAAAAAAGCACTTTGGTAAAATGTATTTAATGCAGACACCAAAATGTCCCATCTTTCCACAAGGATAATGAAAAAAGGTGATAAGACCTTTAAAGTCAGCATGAAATGGATTTCAGGATTGTCCTTTAACAGGATTGCATTTTAAGACATGTAAAACATTATTTAGGAATAGACGATTTATCAGAATGATCTACAGCTACAGACTATTTTGCAAAACAAACAAAACGGATGGATTCAACTTCTGTTCCAAAAGCAATTCACGTAGACAGAAAAAGTGAAAGCAACAATATGTCATCTTTTTTTAATGCATGAAAACATGCAGAATGAATTACAGTAATGAAACAGCATGATCAAGAGCTTTACTAGGGATAATTCACCCAAAATGAACATTTACTCACCATTTACTGTCCCTCAAGGGGTTCCAAACCTTTGGTGCGTTCACACCAGACGCGGATGAAGCGTCAAGCGCGTGTGATTTACATGTTAAGTCAATGCAAAGCCGCGAATAGACATCCTGCGGTCAACGAGCGTTTTGCACGTTTGCGAATCGCTCGAGTTCGAAAATCTGAACTTTGGCGGACATTCGCGTTGCGTTAATCAGGAGCTTGCTCCAGTAGGTGCGTGATTATGCCGTGGCGAGGGGAGGCAGAATTTGAAAATGGAGGAGAAGATTATCGTGGCGGTGTGCGGCCATCCGGAGCTGTATGACAGCAGCTCATATAATTACAGAAACAGGGATAAAAAGGATCTTGAATGGAAGAAAGACACTCCATTCAATATTCATATATGTGTATTACATATTGAGACTGCAAGCTAAAGCCAGCTAATTGAGCTTATTCACCATAACATTATTTTACAACTACTTTCCCACTAATGGGTTGATGTTTATTCAGAGGAAGTGTGCAGAAAAAAGTGGAAGAGTCTGAGGGACACATATTTGAAGGAGAGGAGAAAGGAGATGGAGAAGAGAAGTGGGTCAGCAGCAGGGTCAGGGAAGAAGTGGAAGTACTCTGCGGTACTGTCTTTCCTCGACCCCTTTGTCTCCCCGCGGGAGACAAGTGGGAACATGGAGAGGGGGGATGAGGAGAGTCAGGCCGCAGGGTACGAGGGGGAGACAGAAACAGCAGCAGCAGCAGGGCAGTCAGAGACAGGTGTGTTTGCAAGTAAAGTAACACAACAGGGCATATATTTGTTTTGTTTTATGATTTAAAAAGGCAAAATTAATTTCTCTCTGACAGATGCAATGTGTATATTGTGTGATTATTATATATTTTGGTAACACTTTACGGGTCCTATAATATGCATTAAATAATGCTTAAGTAATGCACATATAATTATGAGAAAAAGCTAAACCATTTGTAATCATTACTGCATGAGCAACAAATGAACATTCTATATGATTCATAAATTAACAACTTTATAAATTGTTAAAAGTTAAATTTATCAATTCTTAAACACAATGATACCTTTCCAAATCATTAGCTAAAAATTAAGTAAAGCAGACAACAGGAAGTTATAGTACATAACTGGAAAAATATTAGAAACCTGTCACCATTGACTTCCTTAGTAGGAAAAATCAATACTATGGAAGTCAATGGTTACAAGTTTTCAGCATTCTTCAAAATATCTTCTTTTGTGTTCAACTGAAGAAAGAAACTCAAACCGGTTTCAAACAAGTGAACGCTGAGTAAATTCATTCATTTTCATTCAGCATATGTTTTACACAGCGGATGGCCTTCCAGCCGCAACCCAGTACTGGGAAACACCCATACACACTCATTCACACACACACACACTCATACACTACGGCCAATTTAGTTCATCAATTCCCCAATAGCGCATGTGTTTGGACTGTGGGGGAAACCGGAGCACCCGGAGGAAACCCACGCCAACACGGGGAGAACATGCAAACTCCACACAGAAACGCCAACTGACCCAGCCGAGACTCGAACCAGCGACCTTCTTGCTGTAAGGTGACAGTGCTAACCACTGAGCCACCGTGCCGCCCCGGCTGAGTAAATGATGACACAATTTTAATATTTGGGTGAACTATCCCTTTAAATTAAAAATGTTTCACAATGATTGTTCTTTCTTTTGTGAAGCACACTTTTGTTGTATGGAAAGAGCTGAATATGTCTGAATGGAGTGAGGAGGAGTTCATGATACAGATATTAGATGAACTTTTTGTAGTTTCTTTAGTTTGCTTATCTGAATTGCACATTTGCCATCTGATTTGTAAGTACTTTTTTCTAAGTTGCTCTTACAGTAAACAGTCAGTACAGCTGAAGACAAAATTATTAGCAAATATTAATTATTAATATTTCCCAAGTGATGCTTAACAGAGCAAGGACATTTTCACAGCATTTCCTATTATATTTTCTTAATATATTCTTTAGTTTGGCTGTAATAAAAGCAAACATTTTTAAGACCATTTTAAGGTCAATATTATTCGCCCCCTTAAGCAATATTAGTTTTGGATTGTCTCCAGAACAAACCACTGTTATACAATGACTTGCCTAATTACCCTAACTTTACCCTAATTAACCTAGTTAAGCCTTTAAATGTCACTTTAAGCTGAATATTAGTGTCTTGAAGAATATCTAGTCAAATATTATGTGCTGTCATCATGGCAAAGATAACAGAAATCAGTTATTAGAAATGAGTTATTAAAACTATTATGTTGAGAAATGTGCATTAAACAGCACTTGGGAAATATTTTTAAAATTAATTTCACAGGAGGGCTAATAATTTTGGCTTCAACTGTATGTGCTGTACCTAAATGATCCTATAAGAGGAGCTGGTCCATCAGACGGTCCTGAGGTCTTGATCTGTCTTCAGGATTGTGTAATGTTGATCCAGATCCAGGATCAGTTCTGTGGCGTCTGGTCTGTCTTCAGGACTGGGACTCAGCATTCGCTCCATCAGCTTATGCTGTTTTCATCAACACAACACATGAACAAGTTAGGCCACCATGTCCACTAGGGCTGCACAATATTGGAAAAAACTGACAGTGTGATATTTTGTTTTTCTGCGATATATATTGCGATATGAATATAATTTCACAAGATGACTAACTCTATATGGAAAGTATTTATAATTTTAGGGGAGTGCATCTGCATTAAACTGACTGGATGTACACTACCGGTCAAAAGTTTGGGCTCAGTCTTTTTTTCATTGTTAAATATCTATTAAAATTTGAAATAACTTCTTTCTTATTGTATGTAGTTTCAAATGAAATTATTAATCCAGTCATTATTGTTACCATTAATAATAATAATAATAATAATTAATATTAGAGTAATTTCTGAAAGATCATGTGACTGAAGACTGGAGTAATGAAGCTGAAAATTCATCTTTAAAATCACGAATAAATTATTAAACTACTTTTGAACAGTTATTTTATAGTGCAATAACATTTCACAATTTTACAATGTGTACTGTATGTTTGATGAAATAAATGAGCAGGAGAAGCTTATTTTAAAACATTTAAAAATCCTACTGACCCCAAACTTTTGACCGGTAGTGTATATAAAGCCTTTAATTACTGATAATTTCTGCATAGTTTAACGCTGGTACAAACTTCAGCATCTTTGATCATGAAATGACACTCACCTCAAAGATAAACATCTTTGTGAACTGCAGTGGAAAACTCCTCATTCTTAATTTATCCCATATCTAAAAACACACACACAAAGAAAGTTGCATCATTATTTATACACTGCAGAAACTAAATAAATAATAATAAAAAAAAGAAATACATAGTCCTCAATATTGTGTTTTCCAGCACGAACGTTCTTAAATCAAATACATTGAACTGAGATATTAAGTCTTAATGTAATGTCATTTTGCTCTCAATATGAGAAAATACATCTGCCAATAAGTTCAGAAAAATAATCTTGGTTTCCTACTAAATTAATTATTTTTCTCTTGTAGAAAATCTCTTAATGTTGATTCCTAAGAAACTTAAAAGACAAAAACACAAAACGAGAATCATTTACAATTAGATAAAAAAGTTCTGAAATTATTTAAATACACACATAAAAATACATAGATTGTAATGTTTTAAAAAAAACACATAAATCAAACCTTTTCCTTTTCGTGCACTGTGCCAAGATTCCAGATGAGTTCAAAATAGATGAGACCCAGAGCGTAGATGTCCACCTTTCTGTCATACGATGTCTGATTCATCTAAATAATCATTTGACA
>CAIGQV010003909.1:491226-503502 GCA_903798115.1 Danio jaintianensis | reverse complement strand
TGATTGACTTACTGAGTGATTTATTGATTGATTGACTGACTGACTGATTGATTGATTGATTGATTGGTTGACTGACTGACTGATTGATTGGTTGGTTGACTAGTTGACAGACTGACTGACTTACTGATTGATTGATTGATTGATTGATTGATTGATTGATTGACTGACTGAGTGATTGATTGGTTGACTGACTGATTGATTGATTGGTTGGTTGACTGGGTGACTGACCAATTGATTGATTGGTTGGTTGACTGACTGACTGAATTACTGATTGATTGATTGACTGATTGGTTGATTGATTGACTGACTGACTGACTGATTGGTTGATTGGTTGGTTGACTGGTTGACGGACTGACTGACTTACTGATTGATTGATTGATTGATTGACTGATTGGTTGATTGACTGACTGATTGGTTGAATGATTGACTGACTGACAGACTGATTGATTGATGGACTGACTGGACTAACTGACTGAGTGATTGATTGATTGACTGACTGGACTAACTTACTGACTGATTGATTAACTGGTGACTGATTAATTGGTTGATTAATTGACATTGGTTGACTGACTGATTGATTGATTAATTGGTTGACTGACTGACTGCTTGATTGATTGGTTGATTGATTGATTGATTGATTCACTGATTGACTGACTGATTGGTTGATTGATAGATATCGATATTTATATTGATATCAGCTCACCTTCAGGTCTCTGTGGATCAATAACTTAGAGTGAATGTACTCCACAGCTTTCAGCACCTGCCGGTAGATCTGAGCCGCTTCTGTTCTCCGCTCCGGGGAGTGTTTGTTTGAGTTTCTTTCTTTAATCCAGACTCGTAGAGTGTTTCCTTCACAAAACTCCATATGTATGTAGAGAAACTTTGTTCCCGGGCCGCTGCCAGAGCTAAAGCCAGCAGACAGAGACTACATTAACACAGACACCAATACAAAGACACTCTAAATATTACAGTTGGTTAAAGGCACATTTGATCAGATTATACATGGGTTCTCAGAAATGAATAAACTTGCAAAATGCACATACAATGGAGATCAAAATTGCAGATAAATGTCTAAAAAAAAATCCCCAGCGTGTTGAACAGTGGTTTAAAAAATTACTTGCTATCAACAAAGTCCTATATTTTGTGAAAAACATTTTTTTTAAAAAGAGCTAAGATTTCTGAAGGTTACAGCAGTCAGAAATGAGTAGTAAGTGAAGAAGACCTTGCTTTGACTTGAGCACATCTAAACCAGAGGTCATCACTAGTCTCTTACAGGATATAACTAGTCTCTGAGGGTGACACTAGCATTGAAGATTGGAGGCATGATTGAATTTGAACCGCAAATCAAGTGCTTTGCACACACCTGACAACCCAGGCTGGTCTCTGTGTTGCGCGTCACTCGTTTGCTTGGGCGAGTGTGACATAACAGTTTTTTTTACCGAAGTTCAGCGGCTGCTGCGTCCTACAGAGGATTTTTACCGATTTTTTTTACAGATTTTTTCTTTTGTCTCGTCTCATGGAGTAAGCATCTCTCGTCACACTACTAATATATATATATATATATATATATATATATATAGTGTGTGTTATGTGTGTGTAGTGAACTTGCTCTAAGTGGTGAAAAACTAGTAAACACAGTAGTCCTGTAAGTCATGTGTTAGTTTGAGCAGGTGTTTGTGTTTGGTACATTACTCTGAGAAGCTCTCTGACGACTCGTGTTTGTACGTTGTGTCCTCTTCCCATGACGAGAAGTAGCGGACGATGTTGGGGTTATTAAAATCAGCCAAAGCACCAACCTCACGACGAGCTTTTCTGGGGAAATAAAGCATATATACCGTCACATGTAGATGTAAGACAATAAAAAAGAGATACTAGTTTTCTAAATTTATCACGTTGCTGGCTTACATAACTGTTCTAAACATTACAAGCAGGTTGTGAATGTAAAATCATAGGTATGATGATGATGATATTTTAGGGATATAGTACATCCAGAAGGTTCTTTAGAACAAATTCTAAACACAATAACGTAAAATGAAACTATAATCAGGAGACTGTATTAAACTTTCAAAGGTTAAGCCAAACTCTCACCTAAAACAACAGAAAAAACATTAATTTTGCATTAAATTTAAGATCTATATTTCTATTTTGACTTATTTTTCCATTGTTTCTCTGTGTAAACATGCTTGACAGACGTTCATGACTATTATACATTTGTGTCTTTAGCAGTGCCTCATTTTTAGACAGCTTGTCGATATATAAGAATATAACAAGAATATTTATTAATATTCTTATTTATTAATAACAATAAGAATTTTTCAACTTTTACACGCAACACCGCTTTGTTTTTACATTATCAGAACAAACGGTTCTGCTTGCATGTAACGTTACACCCCTGAAAAACACAATACAAGTTTTTGCAACAGTTATTAATTATTCATTCAATTCGGTTATTAATTATTTATTCAAAACCTTAGAAGGCAAAGAAACCTGAATGACTTACTCTGTACTTTTCACTATCTTCACGGCATAATATTTGTCCTCAAGCTTTCGTCTTGCCTTGAAAACTCGACCGAAGCCACCTTTGCCGATCGGATTTATGGAGTCAAAGTCTTCTAAAAACCTACAAAGATGAATATGAAAGCTTCTAAGCCATGGGCTTCTAATTGATTTTTTTTGTTAATAGATATTGAGAAAGAACAATTATTTGCCTTGATTTAGTAGCACTGTTTAAAATTTGACCTCCAGATGCCTTTGCTGGGTTTGGTACCTTCATGTCAGGACCACCCTGAAAATATATTAGAAGAAAACTTGAGAAAAAAGCAAATAATAATACAGTAACTGTTTCTTATGTTTGGAGAATGCTGAAACTGGCTTCATAAACACATTCAGTTCACATTTTTAAAATGCAATTATAAATGTTCACCACATAAAAAAACTATTATTATTATTATTATTATCATTATTATTATATACTACTATTATTTTTATGTAACAATTGTGACTATCTCATGATTTACACATAATTTGATTAGTCATAATTACAACTTTGATTTATTTATTTATGATTTATTATTATGATTATTATTATTATTATATTATATATATTATTATTATTTTCTTTTCGGCTTAGTCCCTTTATTAATCAGGGGTCGCCACAGCGGAATGAATCGCCAACTTATCCAGCATATGTTTTACACAGCGGATGCCCTTCCAGCTGCAACCCATCATTGGGAAACACCCATACACTCCCACTCACACACAACGGACAATTTAGCTTAGCCAATTCCCCTATAGCGCATGTCTTTGGACTTGTGGGGGAAACCGGAGCACCCGGAGGAAACCCACGCCAACACGGAGAGAACATGCAAACTCCACACAGAAATGCCAACTGACCCAGCCGAGGCTCGAACCAGTGACCTTCTTGCTGTGAGGCGACAGCGCTACCCACTGCGCCACCGCGCCGCCGTACTTATTAATATCACAACTATAACTTTATCAATCAATCAGACTTGCAGATTGCTGGTAGACATGTACCATCACCCGGACTAAAATCCTGTCACTTTATAAACTACATATCCCGTCATGCACCTCACACACACCTGTTCCGGTTCACCAATGATTACGCACACACACAGCTGGGAGGCTAAATACACTGCTTACATTCACACACACTTTGCGGAGTGTTGCTTTCCTAGTGAAGCATTACAAAGCAGTTTTCCTTGTTTGTTCCACTGTGTTTTTGACCCTTTGCATTGTTTATTGTGTGGAACTTTTGACTGTTTTTTAACTACGCTCTTTGGATTTGGATTATCCTGTTTGTCCCTGTTATTGACCATTGCCTGCACGACCACATTTTAATAAACTGCACGTGGATCCTCATGTCCGTACGTTACAGCGATTATGCATTAAAAGCCATTTTGAACAAGTGGGTCTTAAGCTTGGCTTTACAAAGTGGCAGGTCAGTGATTGTACGGTAAGAAGGGGTAGGAAGGGTAGCTCAGTAGGAAGGGTATTCTTTACTGAACTTTAACTTTACTGAAGATGATCATAATACAGCACAAAACCTAAACTTTATTTATTAACCACTTTATTTTTTTATTGGTCACAGAACATGAAACTTATATTCACAGATGTCTAATACCATATTTGTAGACCTATTTCCTGGTAAACATTTTTGCAATACCTCTTTACTTCTGTCCAGGCTGTTTGGTGACAGAAATCTTGGTGCTAATCTAAGAGAAAAAGTGTATAAATAATCCCATCAGTGTTATTAAAAATATAATACACATAAAAAAAAATTATGTTTAACTTCTGAAATAGAGCTTACTTTATTTTTGGCTTCACATCCAGTGGGCTCACAGACTGTAACACATCAGTGAATTCATTAAAATACAAAATGTAATGTACAGTAGGCTTTATGAGAATGGACAGACTCTAATATGCAAGCCGTACAAGATGCAGGTCAGAGGATATCAAAATTTAATACTAGGGATGCACCGATATGTCATTTTTGACCGATACTCTTTAGATTTGGAGGCCGATATACAATATATTAGTCGATAAATATATATATACAACAGTTCTGTCTGGTTCTTAAATCTGATTAGCTGATATCCGTGAGATATTCTGCCAGTAACAGCACTGGACCCGCCTCTTCACCCTTCACCCTTGTGTATTACTCCGCCCACATACAGCAACAAGCTGAGGACACTCTACAGTTTGACAAATATTGCTGCTGTTGGGCAGCATAAAGTACTTTTGATGCTTTTTTAGTCGAGAACGTAGTTGTTTAGATTGCAGCTATGCAGTTTATTTATAAGGATAGTGCCTATTTTAAATATTTATCATTTCTGAGAGGCAGCGCGTCGGCGGCCATTAGCCTGTCTTTGAGCAAAGACGGTTGATGTTGTCTATCCACAAGATGGCGACAGGACCGCATAATAAGCCCTTAGAAGATTAAAGCACCGTAATTTCAAACTACAGCTGATCAAATCATTATTAAACTGGTAAGTGATATTCTATGTCGATCTCTCTGTTTTCTATGTTGTAGTGCTGTATTTATACCATATAATTGTAGTGTGTTGAGTGTGAGATGGGACTCTCCTATCAGGAATGTGTGTTGTGTTGGCAGAAAGAAAAAAGAAATGCCCGCATCGGAAACACAACAGCAATCTGGTAGTGATTGCGCTGCTTTTTTCGGGGTCGATTATAGTGATATCCCGATTGCAAAAGAGAAATGCTGTAGACTGTAATAGACTAATACTGTAAGGAGATATCTCTGTAGACTGATGGCATTTCATGTCACGTTCAGCCTTATAATCTTAAAATGAGAGGAAAATCACCTGTTTTGTCATCACTTTAGACATTACGATAAAGAATCGTTCAAACACTACCTCTAAAGTGACGTTGGTAACGGTTTCTGCTGTTCTGACGTCAGCTGCAGATGTGAATGAATGGCGGAAGAAAGTAGTTCCTAATACAAAAGGGTTTTTAGACTCTCCGTGTTTGATTTTCTTTTTTATATACACGATTGTGCCGTCAAACTGTTGTATAAACGCAATATCACACTCGTAGCAGTGCGATATGGCTGTACTCCCGCCAGTGCTGATATACAGCCATATCACACTGCTGCGATACGAGTGTGATATTGCTTATATATATATTTAAACTTTTCTGCATGGTTGCAAAAACAAAAGGCAAACACATAAAGTGAGTATTTTAAAACCTTTTAAAGTTTGACCTTTATCAATCAACTATTCTTTTCTATGGCCAAATTTCTTTTAAATAAATAAGATCTACTGAAGCATAAATAAAGCAACCAAGTCACTGAACATTAACCAACATTAAAATACCAGTAAAATAATGAAACAGTGGTGCACAGCAAGCATGTGAAGTGGTTCAACCAGCAAAAATAACACAAAACGTATCAATTTAAAGGTATCAACCTAATGTTTGTTATCAGAAAATGCCATTTATCAGCCAATATAAATATGTCTGACCATATATCGTGCATCCCTATTATATCTAGAGCATAACTGCACACTCACTTGCAGAAAAGCTTGATAAATGATAAATACAATACAATACACACTTTATTCTAAAGCACATTTAAAACAACTGCCATTGACCAAAGTGCTTTCCAGCATAACAACATAAAATCACAGACAAAAATTCAACAAAATTTGTGACCATAAATTACGACGCAAAAAAAGCTTAGATTCTGGCTTTTATATGGAGTATAGTGTGTGCGTCTGTGTGTGTGAGTGAGTGAGCGTGTGAGAGTGTAAAAGAGACCTTTGCATACTTACTTATGATATGTCTATTTGTCTGAGAAAATCAAAATAATCAGCTCAGCTCTCAGAACACAGTAAACATAGTGAGTGTATTTCTGCACACACACTTTAAACTGCTGTTTTACTCTACTGAACTCCATATAAAAGCCAGAAACTTTTTTGCACAGGCGTATCTAAAGGGTTAATGCTGCCAACTGATGATCTGCAGTAAAAATGACACATTTTGCCTCTTCCCAACATGGAAAACCAGCAACAATCAAGAATGCATGATTATATGTTGTCATTGCTTTGCAATCAAAAGATTTCATTATAATGGAAGTCAATGGAGCAAAAACAGCCCCCAACATAATGAAAGAGCAGTCAATTTGAACAGTACACAAAGGGTTAAAACTTAAACAAACAAAGAAGCCTTATCTAGGTTATCCTCTCCTTATGCATTAAAACAACACAGACTTACAGGACTTGTGGCCATTGGAGAACTGACAGCAGCAGAGTCTCTGAAGAAGATGAAATCACTCGTGCTGGAGGCGTTTGCTGAGCGATGTACGTCCTCAGATTTACTACAAAACATATCAGTAAATACATCAGTAAACTGCAATGCTACTTTATCAGAGCTGGGTGGATTACTTATGGCTCAGTGGTTAGCACTGTCGCCTCACAGCAAGAAGGTCGCTGGTTCGAGCCTCGGCTGGGTCAGTTGGCATTTCTGTGTGGAGTTTGCATGTTCTCCCCGTGTTGGTGTGGGTTTTCTCCGGGTGCTCCAGTTTCCCCCACAGTCCAAACACCTGCGCTATAGGGGAATTGGATGAACTAAATTGTCCGTAGTGTATGAGTGTGTGTGAATGCGAGAGAGTATGGGTGTTTCCCAGTACTGGGTTGTAGCTGGAAGGGTATCCGCTGCGTAAAACATATGCTGGAATAGTTGGCGGTTCAATCCGCTGTGGCGACCCCTGATAAAGGGACTAAGCCGAAGGAAAATGAATGAATGAAATTGTAGTCAGTCTCTTTAGATTACATATTTATGGTAGTGTAATCAGACTACTTTTGGATTACGTTTTTGCTAACTCTTATTTGATGTCACATATATTGCAGTAGGATAATCTTGTGTTATTTTGACAGATAGAAATAAAAAATATCTTCATCTCTATCATCAACAAGAGCCTCAACAGCTTGTTTTTAAAGTGTAATGGTGGATTTTTAATACTTCACAATACTTACATTAATATACCTCACTGTTAGTGTTTGCTGAGAGTAACAATGAATAACCACAGTTTAAAACATTCTCTTATAATTAAGTACATTTAGAAAGCAGCAACATTATGGAAACAAATATTGAAAAACATGAAATTGACAGCAATATCAGCTGCAACACCAAATATTTCATGTAAAAAACTTTGCATTTGCATTGCATGAATGTATATGAGTGGCAGATTTATTATGGAAAAAATATGTTCATTAATAAAAGTGAAAAATTAGGAGAATTAATGAACTGACTGCCATTGTGTAAATAATATGTAATCATGTATCCATAAAAAGTAACACTAGTCTGATTACATGCATTTTAAAACTAGTTCACTCCAAATACAAGTTCTTGATTTTTGCAATTAACCCATTATTAACCATCTATTGAATGCCATATCCCAAATGCACAAGGTGAACATAATATATTATGATATAAAGATGCATTATTATTGTGATAACTTACGATGTGTCTTGGGTTTGTGAGGAGGCGCCATCTTCAGAACTCTGTTAATTAAAAGCGTGCATGTGTATTAACGAACACGTAATGTAAAATCTTTACAGTGTTTCTGAATCCTCCTACCGGTGTGGTCCAGCCAGACTGATCCCGAATTTCACTCCAAGCGTGCTGAGCTGCATTTTGTTTCGCTTCTTTAGCGCTCCTTCCATGTGCTTCAGGGTATTCCTTCCCATCCATCACAACTTTATAAACAAATCTGAAGAAATAAATGTCTGTTTTACATTCTCAGTCTGAATCAAAGCAAATCACAGCAAGACTCCTATAATATTTTTTCTTCTGGAGAAAGTCTTATTTGTTTTATTTCGGCTAGAATAAAAGCAGTTTTTTTAAAGCATTTTAAGGTCAATATCATTAGCCCCCTTAAGCAATATTTGTATTAGTGACACGATTAACAGCGATTCAGGCTTGCAGATCGCTGGTAAACACATGCACCTTCACCCGGACTACAATTCTGTCACTTATGAACTACATATCCAGTCATGCACCTCACACACAGCTGTTCTGGAATCACTGTTGATTACACACACACGCACACACACACACACACACACACACACACACACATCTGGGAGCTGATCTAACATGGACTATATAGACTGCTCACATTGACACACACATTGTTGAGTCTTGTTGGTTTATACCTGTAACATCAGGTTCACTGAACATCATATAGTTCAGTCTTTCAGTGTTTGACCCTTGCCTTGTTCCTTTGTTTACGTTGTCTGCTGCCTTCATCGACCATTTGCCTGTGACCTGACTACCCTGTATGTACCCGTTTGCTCCTGTGTTTGACCATTGCCTGTCTGACAATTCAGAATAAAGCTGCATGTGAATCCTCTCTCTGTTGTCACCCGACTCCCCTTTGGTTACAATTAGATTGTCACTTTAAACTGAACACTAGTATCTTTAAAAATATCTAGTCAAATATTATGTGCTGTCATCATGACAAAGATAAAAGAAATCAGTTATTAGAAATTGGGGGGGAAATATACAGGGGGGCTAACTGTATATATGTGAGACTTACTCTGGGTTGTGAGGAGGACCTCTTCTATCCACTAATTTGAAGTCTAATACACGTTTATTCTTCTGGCAGTAGTTATTGAGATATGCGATGTAGTTGTTGTCAGGCGTGCTGCTTCGAGAATCATCTGCAACACTCGAACGGCGGTCCAGGCTAGCACAAAAGACAAAATGTCAAAATAAACAAACACAACATGTGCAAAATATAGCTAAATAATCTGTTAAATATGTATTATATATATATATATATATATATATGTAATATGTATACAAAAAACAATTGTTGTTAAATATTCAATACATGTTTATTTATATAGCGCTTTTCACAATGTAGATTGTCAAAGCAGCTTAACATAGTTCTAGTAAAGTCCAGATTTCAGAGTTGAAGTTCAGTGTAGTTTAGTTCAGTGTGGTTTAAATTTCACTGCTGAAAGTTCAAACACTGTAGAGCAAATCCACCGAAGCACAACTCCACAAGTCCCGATCCAAGCAAGCCAGTGGCGAGCAAAAAAAACCTTCACCAATTGACGAAGTGAAGGGAAAAAAAAAACATGTCACAAAACCAAAAACATTTCTTCATCATGTATATGTATGCGTTTATGTATATACATGCATGTGTGTGTATGTGTGTATAATATTTGGTTCTCTTCTGATCAATTCAATGTATTTTGTATTGATGATTATTGCAAGATTGTAATGGGAAGATGAAATTATCCTGTAAATAAATTGTTACTGTAAATTCTACACACACAAAATATAATTTAATATATGAATTTGTTTTTATATAATTTATTATTATTATTCATAACGTACATTGCTATCATTATTATTATTATTATTAAAAGTTTAACTCATTAATTTAGCAAATATTTATTTTTTACATTTTATTCCAGATTACTTCTAGATTAATTATTCAGATTTACATTTATTTGGATGATTTTGATCAGTTATTTTGCTATTTTCAACACTTGATGTGATGTTGTTAAACATTTTTTTTCGACCCCAGTGGGTAGCACTTTCGCCTCACAGCAAGAAGGTCACTGGTTCGAGCCTCGGTTGGGTCAGTTGGCATTTCTGTGTGGAGTTTGCATGTTCTCCTCGTGTTCTCGTAGGTTTCCTCCGGGTGCTCCGGTTTCCCCCACAAGTCCAAACACATGCGCTATACAGTAGGTGAATTGGGTAGGCTAAAATTGTCCGTTGTGTATGTGTGTGAATGAGTGTGTGTGGATGTTTCCCAGTGATGGGTAGCAGCTGGAAGGGCATCCGCTGCGTAAAAACATGTGCTGGATAAGTTGGCGGTTCATTCCGCTGTGGCGACCCCAGATTAATAAAGGGACTAAGCCGAAAAGAGAATAAATGAACATTTATTACATTTATTAAATGACCTTACCTATAAGATGTAGTTTCTGACCTCTGAGCTCTATTGCTGTTCTCATCCAAGACCTTAAAATGAAAATTCAAAAATCACAGCTTTTAGAGTTTTGACATATTCTTATTTAACTTTTATTTGTAACTGCTGTGTTACCTCTGTATTTTGTGTTTTGTTGAGCTCTTCATAAACACGAAGAGCCGCTGCCTCTTTGGCTTCCTTCTTATTTTTCCCATAACCTTCAGGAAACTCTTTATCATCACAAACATACTTACACACATAAGTGCATAACCTGTGAAGCACAGGATTTACAATAATAAAGCGCTTTTCTGTCTTAAACATGATTAGGGTGTGTAAATAACTCGAATACTGACTGAGTGAGGTTTCCTGGATCCATCTTAGTCGACTCGCAGGCCTTGAATATTAACCTGCTCTTCTGCGAATACTCATTGAGCCAGCAGGTGTAATTCGGATGAGATGTTATTTTATTAATGGAAATGTTTTCAACGGGTGAAGGTGTCTGCAAAGACATATGCATTAATTCTAGTGCTGGGCAAAGATTAATCATAATAAATCACGTCAAAAATAAAATGATTAGCCCTCTGTATATATTTTTTCCACAATTTCTGTTTAATGAAGGGAAGACTTTTGTCAACAAATTTCTAAACATAAGAGTTTTAATAACTCATCTCTAATAACTGATTTATTTTCTCTTTGCCATGATGACAGCACATAATATTTGACTAGATATTTTTCAGGATACTAGTATTCAGCTTAAAGTGACATTTAAAGGCTTAACTAGGTTAATTAGGTTAAAGTTAGGGTAATTAGGCAAGTCATTGTATAACAGTGGTTTGTTCTGGAGACAATCCAAAACTAATATTGCTGAAGGGGGCGAATAATATTGACCTTAAAATGGCCTCCAAAAGAAAAAATATTATAGAAAATACTAGGGCTGCATAATATTGGAAAAAACTGACATTGCAATATTTTCATTCACTGCGATATATATATATATATTGCGATGTAAATGCAATTTCAGCAGATGACTTGAATAGCTTGTAAATAATTCATAGTTTTAGATTGATTGGGATGATTCTGTAGGGGAGCGAATCTGCATAAAATAGCATTTAAAATATGACAAACAAAATTAAATACAACAGAGAAAAGATGCAAATAAACAATGCTTTATGACTTTCTGGCGAGTCAAACAGTATTCAGAAGCAGAAATTAAATAATCACCGTATTATAATAAAAATAACACTGTACCGTTTTAATTGAGTAAATAATTATATAATGTACAATTCATCTTTAAGCTACAAACGTTTCCTTTATTGTGCCCAAGTGGCTTAAAATTGCTTCAAATTCTTACAGTCAGGCCTTGAAAACACATACAAATAATAAACTTTCACTCTAAGGTTAAATATGAAATTACTCCACTATGTTGTTAACTAATGTCTGGTCAACTATAGTTCCAACTATATTGCAGATCCCTGCGATGTGACTTGCACATTGCGATATAGATGCTGAAACAATATATTGTGCAGCCCTAGGAAATATACTGTAAACATTTCTTTGCTCCATTAAATATCACTTGCGAAATATTTGAAAAACAATCAATATTTCACAAGAGGGCTAATAATTTTTACATCAACTGTATGCATGTGTATTACATATATTTATAGTATTATTAAGTATATGTGATTAAAAGGGTTAACAAATATGAATAACATGGCGATTTAGGAGTGTTAGTGGAAACCTCAGCTTAACTTGCATGTAATTCATGTCTGTTAACTCTTTACTAACATGATTTATCATTAACAAAGCATTAGTCA
>CAIGQV010003909.1:478564-491216 GCA_903798115.1 Danio jaintianensis | reverse complement strand
TAACTGATACACCCTTATTGTAAAGTGTTTTTTATATATATTGTTTACCGACCGGTTCAACACTGTGAGTGCTCTTCAAGCCTTCCAGGGCGTTTTTAGCAGCATTTTGCTTTGCCTCCTTCTTGGTTTTACCAGTACCATCAGGATACTTCTGTCCATTAACAATAGCTCTCATAGCAAACCTAAAAACACAGATTTCATTAAATCCATCATGCCATAAATGCAGTTTCTGACACATAAACAACACGTGAGCTGTTCCTTCCTCAGGAGACTTGTATACAGTCAAATGAATGGACTCTAATAGATGACATACTTGATTTAATACCTTTTATTGTGGCTTGGTCCATCTGTGGGTCCCTCCTCATAATCAACGGAGAATTGGGTTTTCTGCTGATACTCATTCAGCAGAGAAGTATAATTCCCTGACAGAGACTCCATTGCGAATGTCGAATAATAGAAGGAGACTTTACGTGTTTAATGTTACCTGAGTCAGCTCGTGAATGTTACATCTTTCCTGAAGCAGAAAAACACTCCCTTTACACCTTTACACGGTACTACTCGCGTCAGTTTACAATGACATAGAATTTACTTTCGTTTCTTCAGTAAGTTTCGATTTCCGCAATTGCGTCATCGACAATGGATTGACCAATCAAAAGCGACGCGTGTTCATCGGCCACGCCCATCTGACAAAACAAATGGTCGTCAGGAGGTGAAGCAGAAATGTATATTAATTTGAGACAATTCGGTAATATATTAACAGGTGCACAAGTTGTACAAATGCACAATAATAATGTTCAGTGGTTATAATGGTTTGACTATTTGCATAATGGCATTTAGTCTTTAAAATTACGTTTCAGTGAATATTTATATTTTTATATTTCATGATATAAATATACAATATTTATATTCATATTTAGAGATAAAATTTAATGAAAATTTATTTTTAATTAAGTTTTATTACAAAAATATGATAAATATTCATAAAGGCTTGTAAGATCTTAGATTTCAGTTTTTAAAATGAGTTTGTAATGAATATGCAATTTGGCATGTAACAAAATAATTAATAAAAAGTTAATAAAAAACATCAATAACAAATATATGTTAATATAAACACAAAATCTAAAATATATAAGTTAGAAAGTTGCTTTGATTGGAAAAAAACGTGTACCCATCTTCTGATGGCTGCTTCCAGCAGGATAACGCGCCATGTCAAAGTGCAAATCATCTCAGACTGGTTTCTTGAACATGACAATGAGTTCACTGTACTCAAATGGCCTCCACAGTCACCAGATCTCAATCCAATAGAGCACCTTTGGGATGTGGTGGAACGGGAGATTGGCATCATGGATGTGCAGCCGACAAATCTGCAGCAACTGCGTGATGCTATCATGTCAATATGGAGCAAAATCTCTGAGGAATATTTCCAGTACCTTGTTGAATCTAGGCCACGATTAAGGCAGTTCTGAAAGCAAGGCTAGTAAGGTGTACCTAATAAAGTGGCCGGTGAGTGTATATCATATATACCTATATACATATTCTTTTTGTTTTCTATTACGCCTTATTACATTGTAGTATTTCCTACAAAACCCAAGAACAACATCTAAATATTTAGTCGTGCTTTAGGCCGACTGGTATTTTCTCTGAAATATAACCGGAAAGTAATATTGCCTGTTAAGTAATTAGTACTTGTTCATCTATAAATAGTACTGTCACACAGTTCACCACACCCTGAAACGGATTGTACAAACATAATGAAAAGAATAACTATGCAACCACAAATTCTATATCTGTTTGATATTCATTTACATAAAAAATGACATGATGCATCATGGTCAACAGTTATAACACACCATTTGTAACAAAATATCAATGCAGCATTTAATGAAACAACAAGAAAACATAAATATTAAACACAGCTATGGAAAAAAAACTTAAAACAAAGCATTTGTGTTGTTTTAATCATCATGATCCGCTGCCGTGTCTCCGGGACAATTCGTGCCCAAATCCTCTTCATCTGTTGAGTGAGAAAATGTCAGTGTTTGCTATTTAAAATGTATTTATTTGATCAAATATTGACTTCTCACCATTATATGCTGTCCCGCACCAGATGCAGTAATAATGAACTCCCCGCAGATATGAGGTGAGAAACTGCAGCTTATCTAAAGGCTGAAAAACAAGGTCAAACATGAATAAAGGTAAACATTGTGAAATTCATTCATTTGCCTTTGGCTTAGTCCTTTTATTCATCAGGGGTCGTCAAAGCGGATTGAACCACCAACTTATCCAGCATATGTTTTACACAGCGGATGCCCTTCCAGCCGCAACCCAGTACTGGGAAACACCCATACACACTCATTCACACACTCATACACTACGGCCAATTTAGTTCATCAATTCCCCTATAGCGCATGTGTTTGGACTGTGGGGGAAACCGGAGCACCCGAAGGAAACCCACGCCAACACGGGGAGAACATGCAAACTCCACACAGAAACGCCAACTGGCCCAGCCACGACTCGAACCAGCGACCTTCTTGCTGGGAAGCGACAGTGCTAACCACTGAGCCACCATGTCACCAAATATTGTGAAATGTTATATTTATTTGAATGTATTCTAAAATGTCATTTTATTTTGACGTGTTGACTGCAAATAATTAATAAAACAGCCCCACACTTCCTCGCCACCTATAAATATTTGAAAATGTATTCAATATAATCACATAAATAACCCGTGTGGACCAGTGAAATATCTGTGACCCCCTATGACCCCTCGTTTATGCAATGTCAAAGGTCAAATCTGAGATCTTACACTAATGGCAAACATTAAAGATTAAATTATAACATCCAGAGGATATCAAAGGTCATCAGAAGAATTACAAATATGCAAGGTCAAAGGTCATTTTCATATCCATGGCATTTAAAATATTATAAAACACTGTGATTTGAGTGGTCAAAGGTCATCCTCAGATGAATGATCAAGGTCAAAGATCAACGCAAAAGGGAGTGGAAAAGGTCACCATCAATCCAAATTTTTGACACATTATTGACACCCCTATTTACTACTATTAGCAATGCATTTTATTATTAGCAATTAATAAAAAAAAAAAAAAGATTTCAACATTTTACATACATAAACCACAACGATATTGACAACAGAGATAGAATGGGGAATAAATAAATGAATAAATAAGTAAATAAAAATACAAACTGTAACGGTACACACTTAGGTACATCTAAACACTATGAACAAACAGAATGAATGAATAAAGTAAAATAAAATAAAGTAAAATAAAATAAAGTAAAATAAAATAAAATAAAGTAAAATAAAATAAAGTAAAATAAAATAAAATAAAGTAAAATAAAGTAAAATAAAATAAAATAAAGTAAAATAAAATAAAGTAAAATAAAGTAAAATAAAATAAAATAAAATAAAATAAAATAAAGTAAAATAAAGTAAAGTAAAATAAAATAAAGTAAAATAAAGTAAAATAAAATAAAATAAAGTAAAATAAAATAAAGTAAAATAAAATAAAGTAAAATAAAATAAAGTAAAATAAAATAAAATAAAATAAAGTAAAATAAAATAAAGTAAAGTAAAATAAAATAAAGTAAAGTAAAATAAAATAAAGTAAAATAAAATAAAGTAAAATAAAATAAAGTAAAATAAAATAAAGTAAAATAAAGTAAAATAAAATAAAATAAAATAAAGTAAAATAAAATAAAATAAAGTAAAATAAAATAAAATAAAGTAAAATAAAGTAAAATAAAATAAAGTAAAATAAAATAAAATAAAGTAAAATTAAATTAAATTAAATAAAGTAAAATAAAATAAAATTACATTAACTAAAATAAGGGGGCTGCACGGTGGCGCAGTGGGTAGCACGTTCGCCTCACAGCAAGAAGGTCACTGGTTCGAGCCTTGGCTGGGTCAGTTGGCATTTCTGTGTGGAGTTTGCATGTTCTCCCCGTGTTGGCGTGGGTTTCCTCCGGGTGCTCCGGTTTCTCCCACAAGTCCAAACACATGCGCTATAGGTGAATTGGGTAGGCTAAATTGTCCGTAGTGTATGAGTGTGAATGAGAGTGTATGGATGTTTCCCAGTGATGGGTTGCAGCTGGAAGGGCATCCGCTGTGTAAAACATATGCTAGATAAGTTGGTGGTTCATTCCGCTGGGGTGACCCCTGATGAATAAAGGGACTAAGCCGAAAAGAAAATGAATGAATGAATAAGTAAAATAAAATTAAATAGAATAAAATTAAATTAAATTAAACTCAGTCTAGATCCAGTTGGCAAAAAATAGCATTTTGATATATTTACAGTAGGACATTTACAAAATGCCTTCAGAAAACATGATCTTTACTTAATATTCATTCATTCATTTTCTTTTTGGCTTAGTTCCTTTATTAATCAGGAGTCACCACAGCGGAATGAACCGCCAACTTATCCAGCATATGTTTTACGCAGCGGATGCCCATCCAGCTGCAACCCACTCATACACTACACACAATTTAGCTTACCCAATTCACCTATAGTGCATGTGTTTGGGCTGCGGGGGAAACCGGAGCACCCGGAGGAAACCCACGCCAACACGGGGAGAACATGCAAACTCCACACAGAAATGCCAACTGACCCAGCTGAGGCTCGAACCAGCAACCTACTTGCTGTGAGGCGATTGTGCTACCCACTGCGCCACCGTGACGCCCTTTACTTAATATAATAATGATTTTTGGCATAAAAGAAAAATCTATCATTTTGACTTATGTATTGTTGGCTAGTCCAAACATTTTCCCGTGCAACTTAAAGTCCATGTGAACCGGAAGTTGCTGAGACATTTATTTCAGCACGTTGATGTACTTATAACTGAAACTGAAAATTAAGTAGGGGGCGGGGCTTTCTTTTGTGCATTATTCCCTCCCAGACGGTATTAATATGCAGTTTCTATGAAAACCCTCAGGTTGACATCAACAGAACAACCACCACTCCAAAAACAGAAGCAAATAGACAGACTTTGATTGAAGATTACCAAAACAAACAACCTTTTTCAGCAGTTTAACTTAGCATGGATTAAATATTCAGAATAATAACGTAAGCTTGCATAAAAATCATTGTAAATTTTGACTTTAAGTGGACTTCATCATAAACAGTATTTCTAAAGCGTAACTCACAGTCAGCTCCTCTTCTTCATCGCTGTCCTCAGTTTTTATTTCCTCTTCCAGAAGCTCCGATTCTTCATCTTCATTTTTCTCCACTTCAGGCCAGTACCAGCAGTCTCTGGGAACTGGGATCCCCTAAAACAACAATCGCAGCACCAGACGCGTGAACATTGCTGATTTCTGATTGTGTGAAATGCTGAAAAAAACTCATGCAAATATCAGACATTGGCAAGTAAGGCCCAATCCCAGTTCTACCCATTAGCCCTTCCCAGTTCTCTTTAGCTTGAAGGCGTAGGGCTAAGGGAAAGCTCTAGACAGCCCTTGAAATGGACATTTTCCAGGACCACACTAGAAACCAATGGGGTATGAACAATTCCCAGACTACACAACGGCCACATGGCTGCACATGCGAATCAGGGGCCGGTTGCAACAGCAGTGCGTAAGTAAAAACGTAGCCTAGTTGTGACTTAAAGGGACACTACGTTACAATTTATGCACTACTAAATATTTTTGTGTTGCACCACTGAACTTAGTTTAAATGTAACGCTACGTAGCAACTAAATATTTACGGCAGCCTCCCCCCCATGTATAAAGGTAGAAAAGAGATGACGGCGAGATTAGTTTAATGAAGAATGATCTCCCTCTACTCACAGCCTTCATTTCCTCCCAAATCTCGCATTTGTTTCGGTTTGTGAAGGAAGAGTTTAATTTTCTCTCAAGGAGTGTTTTGTGTTAATTGTCTCCATCAATTACCCAACAAACACACAACGTTGCCTCAACGTAGCGACCTTCCCACAACGTTGTACCAACCTTGTAAAAAGGTTGCGGATCTACGTTGTTGCTGAAGGTTGTCACAACGGTGTCATAACGTTGCCATTTAAACGGCCGTTGCTTTAGGTTGTGCTTAGGCGGCATGGATGACCACTGTACAACATTTACTCCTCATTAATGAATCAGTTTATATTTCAACAGACCGTTGGGCGTCTCATTCAACTATGACCAAGGAGACGTGAGTATTGCTTTATTTCTTCTTGCTAAATAAGACATCAGTGGTCATTTGTGTAGTCCTGTTGGGTCAAGCTCTGATCTGTCCTCACTTGTTCGCTGCCTATTTTGACTTGTGGCTGCTGTGGATCCATCTCTGAAACTGTTGGATTTGTTTCTTTCTCTGACTCTGCTTTCTCCGTACCAACAACTACGCCTGGTCTTCGGCTGCGCTGCCCGGTCTGCCATATTCTCCAGTCCAGAGCTTCGATGCCCAGCGTCTGCATTTTAATTTGCTTTCTTCTTTACTTTTCTTGTTTGTTTACTTTACTTTCTCAATTGACATATTAATTTAGCCTATCCTTTTAGTTTAATTACATATAGTTAATTATTTTACATAATCTAAACATTATTGTACACTGTTTGCTTATGATTAGATGTGTACTGTATGTATTAAATGTTGTGAAATATACAATAAAAAAGTTTGATTATATACATTTGTGGCATTTTTACACTTAAAAGTTTACACATGCAGTTATTAAATTAAAAAGGAAAAATGAATGAACAATATTTAATATTAAGCAATATTGGAAAATTATTACTGCTTATCCTGTATTCTAGGTATTATTGATAAACTGCCAGTAAAAAAACATTAATACATGTAGCAAGAACGTCGTCTCACGGTTGCTGAATGTTACACGACTACGTTGCTACAGCCTTCTCACGTCTTACATTTCTACGTTGTAACAATGTAGCGAGCACGTAAGCCTTTGCCTTTGAAAAAAATTAACGTTGTATAGACATCGCTACAACGTAGATGTGTTTGTTGGGTAAAACGAGAATTTCTTCATGACTGAGTTCTTCTCCCTGCTCTTTTCTCTTTCATATGTAGGATACAAAAAATGTCAAGTTTAATGTTTTGATAACTTCATGTGTATTTCTCATGCATTCACGGCTCGCGATGCAGGTATGTGCGTCGTCTGTTATTAGTGACTGACTGTAATGTAATGTACTATAAAAATTTTATTTATCATTTAATTTCCATAGGACAGTTACATATAGATGCATTAGCTGCAGAATTTTAGAGCAGTTTAACGATTTAAATGCTTTTTATTGGATATTACGTCATTTAATGCGACTACGCATGACTTTACGGAGAGCTTACGACCTACTAACTATGGTTTGCCTTAAGAACATGTGGTGCAACCGAAGCATAAACAAATTTAGTTACAAACTAGCTAGTAGTTACTAAGCCTCTAGTGTGGACTTTACATTCCAGTTTAAGAAAGAACTTACGAACAGCTGGTGCAACCCTACCCAGGAGATGCACAAATTTAAGTATTTGGCATCATTAAGAGTTTTTACAACAAACAGGCATATCTTTTAATACATTCATAACGACGTTTGTGTTTTACCATTATGCTTTTAAAAAAAAAAAATAAAAGCATTCGAATCCCCGGGCGGAAAAATGTAGTGGCTGAAAATGAGCTTTTTACAGTGTCTGATATAATGTTAATGTTGTTTTCGTGTGTTTACATAGATGAACATGGCCACGGTTTAAGTACACAGTACAGTTACGAGCTTATTGTCACATTATATTGTTATGATAACATGATATCGTTGCCTTCGGTGATTTCCTGAAGATAAATACCAAAAAATAATGCAACTGGAATAACTACAGCATTCGCCATTGTCGATCTCTTATGAAGAAAGAGCTTGTGATGACATGATGACGTGTGTGTGTGTTGTAGTGCTGTCTCATTTCTTTGGGGTAAATTTGAAGCCCTTCCAGGGTAAAAAAAAACTAGAATTGGGATTAGGCCTGAAGTCTTGATTTGCATGACCTTCTGGTTGTCGAGTTGTTCACATGCGCGCTGGCTCTTCCTCAGGTCTCCCTGTGTTTGACGCTCTTCTCTTTCTGTTCTCTTACGCACCCTGTAAATAAACACGAATGATACTGATAATAATACACTAGTGTTGTCAACAATAATCAATACTGAAATCTTTAAAATGACACAATCTTGCTTTTTGTTAGTATCGATACTGGTTTTGCTATCTCGCACTCTCTTTTCTCACCAGCAGGGACATGAATAATTAATAATAACCTTAAGATTTTAATGCTTTTGTTTTAATGAGAAAATAAGAGGACGACACGGTGGCTCTGTGGTTAGCACTGTGGCCTCACAGCAAGAAGGTCGCTGGTTCGAGTCGTGGCTGGGTCAGTTGGCGTTTCTGTGTGGAGTTTGCATGTTCTTCCCATGTTGGCGTGGGTTTCCTCCGTGTGCTCCGGTTTCCCCCACAGTCCAAACACATGCAATAGGTGAATTGGATTAACTAAATTGGCCGTAGTGTATGAGTGTGTGTGTGTGAGTGTGAATGAGTGTGTATGGGTGTTTCCCAGTGCTGGGTTGCAGCTAGAAGGCCATCCGCTGTGTAAAACATATGCCGGAATAGTTGGCGGTTCATTCCGCTGTGGCGACCCCTGATAAATAAAGGGACTAAGCCAAAGGAAAATGAATGAATGAAGTAAATAAGATTGTTTTTGTAATTTATTGCCTTTTGGACTTAAGGACTGATGACGTACCTGATGACGTACACTATGCTAAACCACATCCAAACACAGAGAAGCACATACAAATAATAGTCAGAAACATCTATTTAGTTGACGTTTTTTAACTCCTTAACTGTCATCCCACATGTAGAATTCATACTTGAAAATTATAGATGATAATTATATATACATTTAGCAGATGCTTTTGTCCAAAGAGACTTACAATTGAGGAGGCATTCAGCGATTCAACAAGAAGTGTGGAAGTTAGTACAAATATACAATAAGTCCTTTTACTTGCTAAAAAGGACTATCAATCAGATAAAAGAAGACACGTAGTAGATTGTGTGCAACACGTTTAACCGCAAAGTTTGATTATCACTGTTATTTATAGGGTCAAAAAAACAAGAATCTAATGGAAAACCTGAAATCCTCTATTGATTTCTTCTCCAAATGTTGTTTCATGTGGACTTTTCTCCGGTAATTCTGGAGTTCCTCGTCTGCTTTTCTCTTCTTGACTTCTTCCATCCCAATCCCGCCTCTGTCTGATCACAACATGTGGAAACAGAAGCATTTCCAGAGCTGGTTAATAACGGAGTATATGTAAAATGGGTATAGGTGTTTCCCAGTACTGGGTTGCAGCTGGAAGGGCATACGCTGCGTAAACATATGCTCGAATAGTTGGCGGTTCATTCCGCTGTGGCGACCATTCATAAATAAAGGGACTAAGTGAATGAATGAATGTAATATGGATTATGTTATCAGACTCCAAAAATCAAGTACTTGTAATTAGAGTTAATTACTTTTTAAAATACTCATAATCAGGCTACAGTTACTTTTTTAATGGATTACATTTTATTTACACAATGGCAGTAAGTTGTTCACAATATATTGATTTATTTCTCTTTTATTAAGGTTTATATTTTTAATAATAAACTTGCAGCTGCAGCACATAATATTTGACTAGATATTCTTCAAGATACTAGTAATTAGCTTAAAGTGACATTTAAAGGATTAATTAGGTTAATTAGGCAAGTTAGGGTAATTAGGCAAGTCATTGTATAACAGTGGTTTGTTCTAGGGATGCACAATATATCGTTTGAGCATCGATATCGCAATGTGACGGTCCGCAATAGTCACACCGCAAGATATGCAATATGCAACCACAAGTCAAAACACATGAGATTTGTGAAGACTCTGCAGAATTTAAGCATAATAGAGTGAAAGTTAATCATGTGCATGTGTTTTTTAGGCCTGTGACTGTGTGAGTATTTAAAGAGAGTTCAAAGCATTTTAATAGAGCATAAAGAAGTTTAATAAAGATTTGTTTTATGGAACAATTTATATGATGAAGACTATGCATTGTTAATTTACATTTGATTTTTACATTTCTGTAGACTCTCCCCAGAAAGCCATAATTCACTGTTTATTTCACTTTAATATTTGCTCCATTGTGTTTATGACTGTATTTTGTTTATTATAACATAATAAATTACATTATTAGGGGGGGCGCGGTGGCGCAGTGGGTAGCGCTGTCACCTCACAGCAAGAAGGTCGCTGGTTTTAGCCTCGGCTGGGTCAGTTGGCGTTTCTGTGTGGAGTTTGCATGTTCTCCCCGTGTTGGCGTGGGTTTCCTCCGGGTGCTCCGGTTTCCCCCACAGTCCAAACACATGCGCTATACAGTAGGTGAATTGGGTAAGCTAAATTGTCCGTAGTGTATGTGTGTGAATGAGAGTGTATGAGAGTTTCCCAGTGATGGGTTGCAGCTGGAAGGGCATCCGCTGCGTAAAACATATGCTGGATAAGTTGGCGGTTCATTCCGCTGTGGCGACCCCAGATTAATAAAGGGACTAAGCCGAAAAGAAAATGAATGAATGAATAATTAAATTATTATTAATGAATATATACAAATATGTTACATTATTTATATAATAAATTACATAACCATATATTTATATTTTCCTATAAAATCATCCCAATCAATCAAAAGTCTTTGCAAAAAGAGTTATTTAAGTCATCTGGTGAAATTATATCGCAATATATTATATTATATATATCGCAGAGAAAAAAAATTGCAATGTCAAATTTTTCCATGCAAATTTCTACGTCAAATTCTTTTCCGTGCAGCCCTAGTTTGTTCTGTAGACAATTAAAAAAAATATTGCTTAAGGGGCTAATAAAATTGACCTTAAAATAGTAAAAAAAATATTAAAAACTGCTTTTATTCTAGCCGAAATAAAACAAATAAGACTTTCTCCAGAAGAAAAAATATTATAGGAAATACTGTGAAAAATTCCTGAATCTGATAAACATCATTTGGGAAAAATTGGAAATAGAAAATTCACAGGAGGGCAAATAATTCTTCAACTGTATTACGTAATCATAAACAGCTCAATGTCTTAAATAATTAATAATGTGAAAATCAGAATATTCCTGACCTGTTTTGATGCTGAGAGGAACCGGCTCGACCCGTCCAGCACCTGCAGCATGACAGTGTTTTACTACACAAATCTCTTTTATGCTTTGGGTGTTTTTGGACTATTTAAAAGTCTCCATCACTTACCCTCTTTGCCCAGGCCCTGTCCTGCTTTATATCCCATCTTCTGCAGCAGAGCGAAGCCTTTATTTTGGCTGCTTATGGAGCTCTGCAGCGCGGCTTCTCGACTCTCCTTCTCCTGCTCTTTGTAGCTCTTCTGTCGGTTTTGAACATTTTTTTCTTTATGTAAAGCCTCTTTCTTCATGGCTTCCTTCACACGCTTGACCATCGGGACACCAGGACGAACATCTGAGCTGGAAGAGAATCAAAAATGCATCATAATTCAATGCATCAATATTTGTTCATTTATTTGCTATCATTGTTTATGATCTGCTTTTGTAGTACATTTGCACTACAATCCATGACACATTATTTGTAAAACTTGTATTTTTGGAAGCGCATTGCACATTTATCCTGACAATTTTAAATAAACATGTCAAAAAAAATAAGCTTATATGACACTGAGGAAGTTTTTATGTTACAGTATTTAGGAGGAACTGGGAATATCAGCATTATGTAGTTTGACCTTGATAGATAACTACAAATGCAACTAAAATACAATAAAAACAAATATATTAAACATACAGATATGCATTAAAAATTGTAATTAAAAAAAGAATAGATATAATAGAAAACTTTTAACTATTGAAATCTTTGGGGATTAGATCATAAAGATGATAAAGATCATGGCATAATACCTATAATATTAAAATTGTAATAAAAATCTACACTCACCGGCCACTTTATTAGGTACACCTGTCCAACTGCTCGTTAACGCAAATTTCTAATCACATGGCTCAATGCATTTAGGCATGTAGACATGGTCAAGAGGATCTGCTGCAGTTCAAAGCGAGCATCAGAATGGGGAAGAAAGGTGATTTAAGTGACTTTGAACGTGGCATGGTTGTTGGTGCCAGACGGGCTGGTCTGAGTATTTCAGAAACTGCTGATCTACTGGGATTTTCACGCACAACCATCTCTAGGGTTTACAGAGAATGGTCCGATAAAGAGAAAATATCCAGTGAGCGGCAGTTCTGTGGGCGCAAATGCCTTGTTGATGGCAGAGGTCAGAGGAGAATGGCCAGACTGGTTCCAGCTGATAGAAAGGCAACAGTAACTCAAATAAGCACTCGATACAACCGAGGTCTGCAGAAGAGCATCTCTGAAAGCACAACACGTCCAACCTTGAGGCGGATGGGCTACAGCAGCAGAAGACCACACCGGGTGCCACTCCTGTCAGCTAAGAACAGGAAACTGAGGCTACAATTCACACAGACTCACCAACATTGGACAATAGAAGATTGGAGAAACGTTGTCTGGTCTGATGAGTCTCGATTTCTGCTGCCACGTTTGCATGGTAGGGTCAGAATTTTGCGTCAACAACATGAGAGCATGGATTCATCCTGCCTTGTATCAGCGGTTCAGGCTGGTGGTG
>CAIGQV010003909.1:453137-468564 GCA_903798115.1 Danio jaintianensis | reverse complement strand
ACACATACGCAAATACAAACTTTTATTTTGGATGCGATTAATTGTGATTAATAATTGCACAGCACTAGATCATATATGTTTTGCTTTAGATCTTGTAGTACCTTGCAGTCCAGCCTACAGAGGCGTCCCTCATGAGCCAACATGTCTCCTGGAGCCTGCAAAAAGTGCGGACGGAAGAATCGCTCTTGAGTCGGCTCTCCCTCCACTTCCTGTACACGCGCTCGCACCCTGAGGCAATACATGTGGAGTTAGAGCAGAAATATTAGTTCAAAAGGAAAGCTATTATACAAAAATCACTTTTATAAGGGCTTTAAACACAGTTGTGTGTCAGTGTGTGAATATAGCCAGACAATAAATTAATTGTATTGTTTATAATCAGACTTGACAAAAACAGTCTGCAGAAACACTTTGATTGACATTCTCCCTTTGTACGTGTCATCAGAGGAGGAAAGCCCCGCCCACTAGTGACCATCTCTCCCTCATTAGCATAAACAGCAGCCCTGAGTGAGAAGCAGCTGTCTGTCCATTAGCCATTAGAGTATTGAGCTGCTGAAGATAATGTCAGCATAGACTAAGAGGATTATAGATGTGGAGTTTTAGATGAAGCACACAAAAAGAAGATTATTTGAAAAATGCTGGAAACCTGCAACCATTGACTATCATAGTATTTGTTTTACCTGCTATGGAAGTCAATGGTGACCGCTTTCTAGCAACATCTACTCAATCTCTAGAAAAATCTTGCAAAATAAACATACAAGACCCTTACTGTTTGTGTTTTTTGTAAACAATAAAGCCACTTAATTGTAAATACTCTTATATAAATATTTCATTCATTCATTTTCCTTCGACTTAGTCCCTTTATTCATCAGGGGTCGCCACAGCAGAATAAACCCCTAACTATTCCAGAATATTTTTTTTCGACGCGGATGCCCTTCCAGCTGCAACCCAGTACTGGGAAACACCCATACACACTCATTCACTCACACACACACACATACACTACGGCCAATTTAGTTCATCAATTCCCCTATAGCGCATGTGTTTGGACTGTGGGGGAAACTGGAGCACCTGGAGGAAACCCACGCCAACACGGGGAGAACATGCAAACTCCACACAGAAACGCCAACTGACCCAGCCGGGACTCGAACCAGCGACCTTCTTGCTGTGAGGCGACAGTGCTAACCACTGTCCCACCGTGAGCCACCGTGCCGCCCCTATATAAATATTTGTATTTCTTATTTGTACAGTTAAAAAAGTCAACAATGCACACATTGCACATAAACCATCTAGATGTTTATGTTGATAACTTCAGAATTTTTATTGTTTACTTCATTTTTCACTTATTTAATTGTCATTCTGTGATCTTGTGTTGATATGTATGTATGTACTGTATGTGCCCCTGAAAAAAACACCAAAAATCCCTTGTGTTTGGGCACACTTGGCGAATAAAAGCTCATTCTGATTCTGATCTTCAAAATGTCTATAATGTGCATTATAATCTATAATAATGTGCACCTCATGTAAAGCTGCTTTGGAAGGATAATTATTGTATATTATTAAATAGTTATCCTTTGTGTTCATCAGAAGAAAGAAACTCATTGTCACGTTTTCACTCTACTAAAAAGATGCCAAAACGCTGGAGTTATAAAAAACATACACATATTTATTAACAAAACACTCACTAGAGACACTGGAACATCGACACACAGGAATCAAGGGTTGATGACAATTCGATACCAGACAACTACCACGATACCAAGGAACTAACTGAACACAGTGATATAAATACACATGAGGTGGGGGGGGGGGGGGGGGAACACAGGTGGAACTCAATAATAATCAAGAAACGGCGGGAAACAGAACAAAGGGGTCACATGATATAAACAAACACATGGAGCACAGAAACATGGAGAAGATCACATGACATAAACACGGTAACTACATGAACACACTAAAACACTGGACACGTGACACTCATAAAGGTCTGAAAGCACTTGAGGGAGAGTAAATAATAAGTACATTTTGATTTTTGGGTGAACTATCCCTTTAAAAATGAGCAAAACTCACCTTTGAGAGTGAACTACGGGACGGTTTCGCACAGGTCCCGTCTGGACAATCAGATGGCCAGAGCAGCTTATTCTACCCTGTGGATGTAAAAACAGGCTTTCTGCAGGTTTCAAGTCAAATTCAACCTTTTTTAGACCATTATGAATGAAATTTTAGACTTATACAAGGCAAAACGCTCAGGTTTTTTTCACTAAGGTGTTTCTGATGGTGAACTCCAGCTTGTTTTTACCTGTGGATTTGATGCCATGACTGTATAATTGCCGTCATCATCATTTGTGACTGTGTCTATGTGTAAAGAGCACGTCCCATCACCCTCTCTGATTTTTCTGTAGTGCTCGTTCTTCTTCAAAATCTGCTTTCCATCCTTAAACCAGTACACCTGGGAGAAAATTACAAAATAAAAGTCCATTAACAGGTTTGGAGATACTTATACACTTAAAGCTGAAGAACAAATGATTCGCCCTCCTGTGAATATTTTAATCTTTTTCAAATATTTCCCAAATGACGTTTAACAGAGCAAAGACATTTTTCACAGTATTTCCTATTATATTTTTCCTCTGGAGAAAGACTTATTTCTTTTAGTTTGGCTGGAATAAAAATGTCACTTTAAGCTGAATACTAGCATCTTGCAAAATAAATAAAAATATTATGTACTGTCAGCGTGGCAAAATAAATGAAATTAGTTATTAAATCTATTATTAGTTATTAAAACTATTATGCTTAAAATTGTCTTCTCTCCGTTATACTGTAAATATACTGTATATATGTATATTCTGTTTATATTATTATTTAAAGGTACTATGATTGAGTAGGTCTGTCAAATTTGATATTTATTTGTTTATCTTTATTTGCATAGCTTTACTGTAGATTCTACAGGAAATTGTTAACAGTGTGTGCTGCATCCCAATTCGCATACTATCCATCCTAAATAGTATTCGAAAATAGAATTAGTGTGTCCCAAACCGTAGTATGTTAAAAAGAGTTTGCCATACCTTCAAGTAAGACATTATATTGATTGTAATATTAAACCAGAAATATTGAAAGTTGCGGAGACAGGAATAATAAAAGTGTTTCTATCTGTGGGCAAGGCCCATTCATGTAATAAGATCATTTCAAAATTATATAAGGGATTTCCCGAATCTGTACCAGACAATACACTATATGTTAGAGATAAATGGAAAATGGAAGGAAATCTGAATATCTCAGATGAGGATTGGGGGAATAATTGTACAACTCAATGGAAATGTACCTGCTCAGCCATATGGAGAGAATTCTGTTGGAAAAATGTTATGAGGTTCTTCATCACACATCACAGAAAATACACAGAGGAAAGGGCACTAGCTGCTGGAGAATGTGTGGGGGAAAAGTAGCTAATCACTATCATGTTTTTTGGGATTGTCAGAAATTAACCCCATACTGGAATGAGATTAAAATACATTTAGAAGCCATTTTTGAAGTAGAGATTGCCTTCACCTGTCAATCTTTATATTTAGGTAATATAAATTTAGATGGATGGATTAGTAAAGACAAGAAACTGTTATTTATTCTTCTGGCAGCTAGTAAAAAAGTAATTACAAAAAATGGTTAAAATTAGAGTCGCCTACAGTTGAAGAATGGATTGATACAGTGCACACTATATATGTCATCTTTTTCATTAAGAACACAGACTGAATACTTTTTTCTAATTTGGAGTAAATGGATTGAGTACATTTCACCAATATTCCCGGATTTTTCTTGAATTATAACTCTTAAATGTAATATTATGTCTAAATATATATCTTTTCTTCTTTAAAGGAAATGTTCTAAAGGATTTGTAGCTCCCCATGTTTTACTGTTTATAGTTGTTGTTAAAGGGAAGAAAATACAAAGCATATGCAAGATCTGTAAGTCTCTTTCTGTATGAGAGATTGTGTAAGTTATATATGTATTTTCTTTTGGAAACTCAAAATAAAAAAAATAAAAAAAAGAAAGAAAAGAGTTTGCCAAAGGTTTCTGGATGCTCTTCTATTTCCATCAGAAATCCGCAGTGTAAAACCGACCGTACTCTATAAATATATAACTGATATTGCCCACATTGAGACTTGGATGTGAATTTGATTAGAATACAAATTCGGGGGGGAAAGGTGTAAACAAACTACAAACATGGCGGACGCGCGAGACCAATCGTCAAATAGAGAGGCTTCGGTAAAGTTGTTTGAATGACTATTAATTAATATCTAGTCAGCTGGAAGATATTTAAGTCACCTTTTTTTCATCTGCAGCAACAACGTGAACTTAAATAAAGACGTGTTTAGATATTTGATGCATATAATATTAGAATAACCACCTCCTGTTAAAGTCTGCATGAACCAGAAGCTGCGACTGTTTTTTTTTTTTCGTATTGTGATGCAGTTCCTAGAGAACAGAATATTGAATGACAAAACAGTGGGCGTGGCTTGTTTTTTTTCTACTGTGAGCTGATTGGATGTAGTAAAGTAGGTGTTTCATTCAGAAAGATGGGGAAAAGGGTTTGGGGAGAGTTATTACAACCTAACAGACTCCTCCTCCTCACCATTTCTGTTTGATGTCAAAACTGACAGGTGGAGGGGCGTGGTTAAGTATGTTAGCCACACCCAATACCTCAGACAGACCTAATCTGAGAATTTAACTGAAAACAAACAGGAAGTGCTCTTTTCAATGAAAGATTACAATGCAAACTATTTTATTTGTCTTAATATCATGCACAGATTAATTGTTCACCACAAAACTAGGAATAAGCAGAATCAATATGGTTAGTTTTGATTTCATGTGTGCTTTAAAAACGTACCTTAGGAATAGGAATTCCCACAACTTTACATGTAAATGTGACGGGAATCCCTTCCACAGCCCTGAAGTGCTTGAGTTTCTTGTCAAAAATGGGTGCGATGCATTTTCCGGTGGGAATTTCATCATGTTGAACTTCATCATCCGATTCCTCCACTGGAGTTCTCTCCAAACGAAACTCAATCTCACTCATCAGCCTCTGCTCAAAACTCGACACCTTGTACTCCTACAATACAGACAATTACAATTAATGAAATTACATTAATTGATCATGAATGCAGCTTCTGTTTTCATGCATTAAAAATAAATAATAGCTTAGTCTGTTTCTTCCCCCTCAGAATGCTAGCTCATAGTACAGACATATAATAAAACACTGAAAAAGCAAAAAGCAACCAAACAATGACATACAGTATATGTATGATATGTGAGGTTAGTATTTTATAATATGTATTGTAAACCAATTACAACGTGAAGCAGGCTTTGTGGAGTTAATACAACATTAGCGCATATAAATGTATGGGTCACACGTTACAATAAGGTTTCATTAACTAAAGTATTTACTAACATGAACTAATTATGAATGATACATGCACAGCATTTGTTAATCAGAGTTCAACATTTACTGATGCATTATTAACATCCAAATGCATGCTTGTTAACATTAGCTGATGCACTGTGAGTTAACATGAACTAACCATGAACAACTATATTTTTATTAATGTTAACTAACATGAACTTATACTGTAATACATATATTGTTCATGTTAGTAAATGCATTATTTAACATAAACTAATACAACCCTACTGTAAAGTGTTACCAACGTATGTCTTTAAAGTAAAATAACTACTAAAACATGATGTTCACATGGAAGCTTATTTCTGCTACAGGATAATTAAGTAATTGCTTTTTCATTCATTCATTCATTTTCTTTTCGGCTTAGTCCCTTTATTAATCTGGGGTCGCCAAAGCGAAAATGAAACGCCAACTTATCCAGCATATGTTTTACGCAGAGGATGCCCTTCCAGCCGCAACCCATCACTGGGAAACATCCATACACACTCATTCACACACATACACTACGGACAATTTAGCTTACCCAATTCACCTATAGCGCATGTGTTTGGACTGTGGGGGAAACCGGAGCACCCGGAGGAAACCCACGCCAACACGGGGAGAACATGCAAACTCCACACAGAAATGCCAACTGACCCAGCCGGGGCTCGAACCAGCGACCTTTTTGCTGTGAGGCGATTGTGCTACCCACTGCGCCACCGTGCTGCCCCGTAATTGCTTTTTATAATTCTGAATTTTTTCTTTGTAATTTTAATGAAGAATGAGCACAAATGTACTTACTTTAAATGCACACATGTGAAATCAAATCTTTTGTGAAAGAAAAGGTTATTTTTGTGGCGTAATAAAGTAATTTTGACACGTAAAGTCATAATTCAGAGAACAAGTCAGAACTGCAAAACAAATAAACACACAATTGCAAGAAAAATAAGAGAATTGCAAACATGTAAATGTACAAATGTAAACACAATTTATACAAATATATAAGAAGTTTATAACTTGCAATTGTAAAATACAAAGTATTTTTTACATTTTATTTATCTATTTCAAGGCAGAAGCAAGCTTCAATATTTTCTAAGGGTTAGAGAAAGGATGAAAAATGGGCACATAAATATAAATCATGACTGTTATCCATGCAATATATATATATATATGGTCAAACTTTACAATAAGGTTTCATTAGTTAATGTATTTACTAACATGAACTAATTATGAACAATACCTGTACAGCATTCATTAATCATACTGTAGTTCATCATTTACTAATGCCTTATTAACATCCAAATTCATGCTTCTTAACATTAGTTAATGCACCATGAGTTAACATGAACTAACAATAAACAACTGCATTTTCATTAACGTTAACTAACATGAACAAATAATACTGTAAAACATCTATTGTTCATTGTTTGTTCATGTTAGTAAACTCATTAGCTAACACTAACTAATACAACCTACTTGTAAAGTGTTATCATATATATGTAGATAAATATGTAACTCAATCCAGAATTGTGGGTACATTTCAAGCATTTTCCATTCATTTTCCTTAAACTTGAATGATATACAAAGCAAATATATAATTGAATGCATAATTAATGTCAAATAATACAAAATGCTTAAATGTGATATAGGGGACATTTGATTCTGTCACTAATTGTTGTTAAACGCATGATTAAACTTATTAATGCACTAACAGAGTTGACATTTTCCAGCATTTTGTGCTTTAGCTTCAGATGCTAACCTCAAAGCAGACTCCACATGGCATGACTAAAACACAATATTATGTATTTTCATCATAATATAGTATAAAAGTGAATCCACTGAAATATCACAGTAACAAAGTGGACATAATTAATCTGCTATTTGTGTAATCCTAAACATTTTACACAAATTAATGAGAAGAATAATGACAACTCAATGCACAGGTTTCCCGCTACAGGAAGTGACATCACTTGGAGCAAGTCACATGCTTTATCTATCTTTTTATAAGCGATGTAACAGAGTTGACCAGAACATAAAGACAGAAATGTATGTTTTTATAACTGAAACGAGAAGTAATACAATAAATAGATGTTTCATGCAAATAACTAGTAGATGAAAGATTAAAATTAGACTAAATTATTTGATGATAACTGAAGCTGAGTGAGTGTATGATTCAGGTGGCGGAGACAGTCAGAAATATAGTGGGAGTCCTTAAGTTTTCCAGACAAAAACATAATTTGGTTTATTCTGGAGATGCTAAATGTACCCACAATTCTAGACCATTTATTTATTTAGTAATAATATAGAGATGAAGTCAAATTTATTCGCCCTCCTATGAATTTTCTTTACATTTTTTTAATATTTCCCAAACAACCCAGGCTCATTCTGAAAATGTACCCCTATATACATTTCTGGAGAGCACCAAATACGTCCTAGGAGCTACGTTTTTTTTGCAGTTTTTGTTTTCGCGAATCCACCAGAGGGCGCTGTGTACGCTTTTTCAGATCTCAAATTTCTCTCGCGAGCGCCATTTACGCCTGCTGTTCTCACGTAAATAAACCAGAGGTCGCTGTCGACTGTCTACTGATTGAATGACTGACTGACTGAGCGATCGACTGGCCCACCCTCATCCTTCCCTAAACCCAACCAATAGTGTTTTCAAAAGCACCGATTGACCCGCCCACCCACTTCCCTAAACCCAACCAACAGTTTTAAAAAGCAATCCAGAAAAAGAAAAGCCCTCGCCTGATTTTTACCACGTTTTCAGATTTTACCACAATCTCACCCTGTTATTTACTTGTTCGTTTAACTTTTTGCCTTTTGATTTTTTCTTACCCACTTTCTGGAACCGTTCCTCACCGGACTCGAACCCTGTCGTCGTGGTCAACTCCTCTCTGGGTCTTAAGTCCGCCAACGTACATGGTGAGCTACTGGACAAACTAGTAACAGCAGAAAAGCCGTCCATACGGAGGTAAGCGGTCAGCTGGTAAGCGTGAAAAGGAACGGCATCATACCGCTCCGTAGTGTTCCTTAAAGACGAAATGCAGCCATACGTACCTCTGGCTACATAATTCGCGATCTCCAGAAACGTATATAGGGCTATGTTTGCAGAATGTGCCTGTGTTGTTCCCAAATGATGTTTAACAGAGCAAGAAGTTTTTCACAGTATTTCCTATAATATTTTTTCTTCTGGAGAAAGTCTTATTTGTTTTAAGGTCAATATTATTCGCCACCTTAAGCAATATTTGTTTTGGATTGTCTCCAGAACAAACCACTGTTATACAATGATTTGCCTAATTACCCTAACTTTACCCTAATTAACCTAGTTAAGCCTTTAAATGTCACTTTAAGCTGAATACTAGTGTCTTGAAGAATATCTAGTCAAATATTATGTGCTGTCATCATGGCAAAGAGAAAAGAAATCAGCTATTAGAAATAAGTTATTAAAACTATTATGTTTAGAAACGTGATGAAAAAGTTATCTCTCTGTTATAGATAGAAATTGGGGAAAAAATATACAAGGGGGGCAAATAATTCTGACTTTAACTCTCTCTATATACTATACTAAATATAATAAACTAAACGAGTATGATATGACCCCTTTAATGTTCCTTCCCATTTTAAAAAGTGTCCCGTTCAGCCTTTCTGTCTCGGTAACAGCTCTCCTTTAGTTCTGGGTGACGGCCAACATCTCTGAATGCTGTCACCTCTATTAATAATACAGAACAGCCCAGTTTATTCCTGTCTCTGTCTAGTCTGATGCTCATGTTTACTCACACACACTGTTTGCATTCACATTTCATTCAGAAAGATGCTGTAAGAAACTGTGCTTGTTATGAAAACTAGTCAAAATGTAGACGGTTGAATGTAATGCCCATTGCTTCTGTTTGAGATATCTATTAAACACTGAAATTAAAGGGATAGTTCACCCAAAAATCATTTACTCACTGTATAAAATATATAAAAATTAACAGTTTTCTGTATTTTGTGATTCATGTTTTTATTTCCCCCCTGTTTATTTCTGCTTTTGAATTGCATTATGGGATCTTGATCTTTCTTTCAACAACTTTTAACTTTGAAAAGTGTGAAAAAGTTACTTTTATTGACATTTTTAATAGTTTGCAGTGCTATATTGTCTGGGTTGGTGTTGTATATTACGCTACAAACACCTTGTAATAAACTGCCAGCACATTTTCTGCTATTTTACAGACTTATTTCTTGATATGTTATTTATTATACATTATTTCAAATGACTAAAATGTCAATTAAAGTCACTTTGTTAAACTGTAGAGTTGAATTTTCAACATCAAAAGTCGACAGAGCAGAGATCAACCTCCCATAATGCAATTCACAACTGTAAATAAACACTTGTTAATTACAAAATATGAAAAATGTTAATAAACAAACATTTTTTTATAGTGCACTATAAAGTGTCACATAACATGAAATGTACTGCATCTTCCTCTAAAGATGGTTATTATTATTATCATCCATGCAGTTCTATATATTACAGTTTATCAGTTCACTATAGTTAATACTACAGTACGCTGGAGCATGCATTTAAAAAAAAAAAGAGTTGAAAATTCTATAAAAAAAACAGTATATAACACTTTAATATATAATGTATATATACAACCCCAAATTAGAAAAAGGACAGTATGGAAAATGCAAATATAAAAGAAAGTAGTGATTTCTAAATTTACTTTGACTTGTATTTCATTGCAGACAATATGAACACAAAATATTTCATGTTGTATTTCAACTTCAATTCATTTGTAAATATACATCCTCTCCTGTCATTCAGACCTGCAACACAGAGCAGTTCAGCGCTAGTAATCAGGTAAACTGGTTAAATAATGATGTGATGTGAAACAGGGGATGTCAACAGGTGATTTGGTACAAAAGCAGCATCCAAGAAAGGTCTAGTCCTTTAGGAGATGGGCCGAGGATCGCCAGTTTGCCGACAAATATGTGAGAAAATGATTGAAATGTTTAAAAACAATGTTCCTCAAAGAAAGATAGGAAGACATTTGGATATTTCACCTTCAACAGTGCAGAACATCATTAAAAGATTCAAGGAATCTGGAAGAATTTGAGTGCATAAAAGACAAGGGTGCAAGACTAAGCTGAACAACCGTGATCTCCGATCCCTCAGGCGGCGCTGCATCAAGAATCCTCATTCATCTAGAAGCCATATCACCACATGGGCTCAGGACTACTTTGGAAAACCTTTGTCAAGAACCACAATATGGAGTTACATCCACAAATGCCAGTGAAAACTGTACTGTGCCAAAAGGAAGCCCTATGTTAACAATGTCCAGAAGTGCCGTCGCCTTCTCTGGGCTCGGAAGTGTCTGGGATGAACCATCACACAGTGGAAATGTGTACTGTGGTCAGATGAATCAGTATTTGAGGTATTTTGTGGGAGAAATGGATGCTGTGTGCTCCGGACCAAAAGGTGGTTGCAAAGGTAACTTGCGCTTCTGTGATGCTCCATTAATGCTGAAAAGTACAGAGATTTTGGAGCACAATATGCTGCCTTTCTTTTCCATGCATATTTCAACAAGACAATGCAAAACCACATTCTGCACACATTACAAAGTCCTGGCTGCAGAGGAAGAGGATACCGGTACTTGACTGGCCTGCCTGCAGTCCCAACCTGTCTCCAATAGAGAATGTGTGGCACATTTAAAGTGCAAAATGCAACAACGAAGACCCCGTACTGTTGCCCACCTTAAGACTTGTTTGCAGGAAGAATGGGACAAAGTTACACCTGAAACACTTCATCATTTGGTGTCTTTAGTCCCTAAACGTCTTTTAAGTGTTGTGAAAAGGAACGGCAACATTACAAAGTGGTAAATTTACTGTTTTAATTTACTATTTACTGTAAATTTACTGTTACAACTGTTTTTGAAATGTGTTGCAAGAACCAAAATTGAAATACCTGTTTATTTTGAAAACAACAACAACAACAACAACAATACAAATCATGAGGAACACATTAAATAATATTTGTTGTATTGTCTGCAATGATATACAAGTCAAAGTAAATTAAGAAATCACTACTTTCTTTGCGTTTTGCATATTGTCCCAACTTTTTCTGATTTGGGTTGTATAATTTATAAATAATATATATATAAAAATTTATAATGTAAATATATAATGTAAATAGCTTTACACAAGCAAAGCAAGATATTGTTCCTTGTTTTTAATGAAACCTAATATTCTTTAACCATAAAGCTAACGCACTACAGAAAAAGCACTTGTACCTCGTCATAGTTAATGACCGTTGCGGTGGGAATGTTTTGTCCGAGCGGATGCCTCATTTCCCCCACAAAACACATCGGCTTCTATGGAGGACAGGATGAATGACGATGATGTAAACACAGACACTAGTCACACATCAACACAAATGTGTGGTAAATAATGTGTTACTCTGACAGAAACAGTCCAGCATGTTAATATGGTGCATGATGCGGATGCACATTTAACACATGAAATGTATTAGGATGTGAAAACAGTCCTCGTCGGTGCATGGAGATAAATATACAGTACAGGCCACAAACAGAAATTAAACTATAAAAGGGTTTTTACTAATTAAATATATTAATATATATGTTTTTTTGTTTTTTTTAAGCCAACCAAGAGTTAGATTCAGTCTTTCTAAATCAATATGAAACTTGTAAGTTTAATTAGCACAAGGAATTTTTCGTCTTGTTTCTAGTCCAAATGTCTAAAAGATTTTTTTTAAATCAAGAAGCATTTTCTAGACAAGTAAAAACTATTGTCTTGTTTTCAGAAATAATATTAAAATTAAGTGAGTTTTTCCTTAAAACAAGCAAAATAATCTACTAATGGTGTAAGCAAAATAATCCTGTTTCAGGAAAAACTCACATATTGTTATTGAGTTCTGGCTGTGTTTTGAACATAACATGCAATAAACCAATCAGAGTCTCATCTCCCATTCCCTTTAAGAGTCAGTTGCGTCGTGCCATGGCGCATTTGCTATTTACATGGCGGACTTTGTAAGTGGAAAAACTGAACACTTCACTAGCGAGAAAACAGTTAAACAGACCATCTGCAGCGCGAGGATAAAGAACTAGCCTCCTCCAATTGGCCTCTTTACTTTCTCTTTACTTTACTTTTACTCTTTACTTTACTCCTTTACTTTGGTGGAGTAAGGAAACGGTGGAAACTCACTCCACTGAAGACATCCATCAGCCTACTTATTTAATTTTGTTTAATAAGCTCAAAGATTTGTTTCAAAACTATTTCTAAATTCAGTTTTAATTTCCAGCAAAGGAATAAATGAACAATAATAACGAAGTGTGGTCAAAACACTGAGTTATATCCAAACACACGTCCTGTTCTTATGCCCCATATGGTGATGCAGACGTCTCCAAAACCCCACAGGTGGACAAATCTAAACTTGTTTTTATTAAAACAAATATAAATATGCATATAATAAATAATACTACTACTAATAATAATAATAACAACATTATATAAATGCAGATTGTCATGAATAAACTGAAAAAAGCCCCCCGAGGTGAAGAAGGCATGGAGGCAGTGCTTTTTATATTTATGTAGAAAATAATAATTTTTGTATAATTTTAATCCTTTAATTGTTTTCATCTGTAAAGATATTTATGTATTGCTGTATATCGTGTGTGTATTAAGCAATGTGTAAGCGTTTGGACCTGCATAGGCACATAACTAACGTGCTCTGCGCTGGATTTTAGAGCAGATTTTAATTGGTCTATTTCAGTTCCTTAAAATAGCAACGCGCCGACAATGCACCTTAACACCTCCTTTTCAGACCAGCACATCCATGAGTCCACAAAGTGGTGCAAATGGATTTGCTATTTAAATATCGTGACGCAAAACATGAATATTACTGTTGCGCTGCTCTGAAAATGGCAACAAATCATGTCATACATGCCTTGTGCCTTATTGCGTCGGGTGTATGATAGAGCTCATTATATTTTACTTGTCTAGAAAATGCTTCTTGATTTAAGAGTTTTTAGATATTTGGACTAGAAACAAGACAAAAACTCATTTTTTGCAGTGTACAGGCCACAAACAGAAATTAAAACAAAGAATTTTTAATAATTAAATATAATATAAAGTACAGTATGATGAGATTTTTCTGCATTTGTTTTTAAGCCAACCAAGAGTTAGATTCAACCTTCAGTTTCCAAATCAATAAGAAGCTTGCAAGCTTAATTAGCACAAGAGACACACTGCAAAAAATGTGTGTATCTTGTTTCTATTCGAATATCTAAAAATTCTTAAATCAAGAAGCATTTTCTAGACAAGCAAAACATAATGTCTTGTTTTCAGAAATAATGAGTCAGAATTAAATGAGTTTTTCCTTAAAACAAGCAAAATAATCTGCCAATAGGGTAAGCAAAATAATCTAGTTTTTGCTTTGAAATATGTTTATTTTCTTACCCCATTGGCAGATTATTTAGCTTGTTTTCATGAAAAAAGCACTTAATTTTGACATGTTATTTCTAAAAACAAAACGATATTTTTACTTGTCTAGAAAAAGCTTCTTGATTTAAGTATTTTTAGATATTTGGACTAGAAACAAGACCCAAACTCTAAATAAGAAAATTATTTTTTGCAGTGTAATAACAAATAACACATTTGCTCTATTTTCTAGTCGCTTTTCTTATGAGTACAAACTGATTAAGCCTAAAATAAAATAAACAAATATATATATATAGACTATGTAATCAAGGGGAATATAAATATTCTTCATTCCATAAGAATAAGCCCCAAAAAAACACCACCATAACTATATCACAAACTGAGATTAATCCTTCAGTGGAGTGTAAATTTGCAACGGTGTGGCCTATTAATTTACCCACAGCTGAAGACAATATTATTATAATATTAATAACTTTTCAAATATTTCCCAAGTGATAATTAACAGCGCAAGAAAATGTGTTTCCTATTATATTTTGCTTCTGGAGAAAGTCTTATTTCTTGTAGTTTGGCAGGATGGAATAAAAAACAATAAAAAAAGGTCAATATTATTATCCCTCTTAAGAAATCATTATTTATTCAATTGGCTACAGAACAAACCACTGTTAACCTAACTTGCCTTATTAATCAAGTTAAGCCTTTAATTGTCACTTTAAGCTGAATACTAGTATCTTGAAATATATCTATTAAAATATTATGTACTGTCATCATGGAAAAGACATAAGAAATCAATGATTGGAAATGAAATATTAAAACTATTATGTCTAGAAATGTGTTGAAAAAAAATCTACACTTGGGAAATACTTGATTTTAACTGTATATACTAGTCAAAAACAAAGAGCACCTTGACCTTTAATGTGTGACACTTCTAACCTGTTGTCCAAAACGAAGAGGTTCGTCTCTGAATTGCAACTTCCTCTCAATATCTTGTAAAAGCAGCTCCTTGCTATCACGGATTTCATCATCGGAGATGAGCCTGGAGCCTCTCTGACTCCTCTTCAGTGCCCTTTGAGGCCTGAATATGGAGTAAAGCAATGAGACTGAGATAAGAATAAACATTCAGCAAATTCAGCACACTTAATCTAAACTTAAAATCCCTGGTTTATCAAAAACTGGCCCCAAAGTTCACTATAACTATTACATTTTAAAGAATATTGTGGACTGATTGGGCTCTCTTTTCAATAAAATATATGTGAAAGGGTTCTAGAAACTTGGTCAGCTCCGAAATTATCCCAGAGCCTCAGGTTTCAACTTCAACATGTTATGATTCGTGAATTGTTTTTTAGATTTTCAGATTGCCTCTGGAAACAATTCTGAGTTTATTTTTGAACTACAGATGGCGCTCTAGGCTCGTTTTTAACAGCAGATTGTGCTCTAGGCTAGTCCTTATCAGCAGATAGTGCTCTTGGCAAATTTTTAACACAGACGGCGCTCAAGGTTAGCTTTTAACAGCAGACGGCGCTTTAGGTTAGCTTTTAACAGCAGACGGCACTCTAGGTTAGCTTTTAACAG
>CAIGQV010003909.1:426886-437224 GCA_903798115.1 Danio jaintianensis | reverse complement strand
AATAAATGAATTAATGAACAAATAAATAAATAAATGAATGAATAAATGAATAAATGAATGAATGAACGAATGAACGAATAAATGAATGAATGAATGAATGAACAAATGAATGAATGAATAAATGAATGAACGAACGAATGAACGAATAAATGAATGAATGAACAAATAAATGAATGAATGAATGAACAAATAAATGAATGAATGAATGAATCAACTCGTCACATGACTTTGACTCTGAATATTCTCATACTGCGCTACAAATAACATAATAAATCTGCATCATGTTAACAAGTGGAGTTACTTTGGATTCTCTCAGGAGTTCAGGAATGATCTAATGTGTCATGTGACATCACAGTCAGCTGACTAACTGCACGTATAACACCACAGCTGCTCAAACACATCACATACACATGCACGCACGCACGCACGCACGCACGCACGCACACACACACACACACAGAAAAGAAGGCCTTTTCTTGACCTGTCAGTGAGGGAAGTTTGTGTTTGTGTGAGTAATGTTACACTAACGTTTCATCAACGACACACTGATAACCAATTATAGAAACATGATCTATAGGAAAATAATTCTAAAAAGAATAATAATAATAATAACAACAACAACAATCCCTAATACTATTAGATTATTATTATATATATTTATATTCATTCATTCATTTTCCTTCGGCTTAGTCCCTTATTTATCAGGGGTCACCACAGTGGAATGAACCACCAACTTATCCAGCATATGTTTTACACAGCGGATGCCCTTTCATTATTGGGAAACACCCATACACACTCATTTACACACACACACTACGGCCAATTTAGTTCATCAATTCCCCTATAGCGCATGTGTTTGGACTGTGGGGGAAACCGGAGCACTCCGAGGAAACCCACGCCAACACAGGGAGAACAAACTCCACGCAGAAACTCCAACTGACCCAGTCGGGACTCGAACCAGCGACCTTCTTGCTGTAAGGCCACAGTGCTAACCACTGAGCCACCGTGCCACCTCACGTCTAATTGCAGATAATATTTTTACTCTTTTAAAACATAATAAAACTGGAAGAAACATTATATTCTGAGAGATGCTGAGATGTTGAGTGCTCGTCTAGAATATCCACAATCTGACTCATAAAGCTCTGGAGGATTTACAAGAAATGAGAAACTGAAAGATAATCAGCCTGTAAAGTTCATCCAGACTCTCATTTCTTCTGCTCTGCAATCGGCTTTAAAAAAACATAAACACTGCCATCGTTTCATGATAAACATGCCAACAAACCATGAGTAAGACATCATTTAATACTAAACACATTTTAAAAAGCACAATCTAAATCAAATGAAATTAATAAAACAACATAAAAGCACACTAAATGTTTACAATCTGAACAAAAACTAAAATTAAACTTGATATATAAATAAAAATGACATATATACTAAACTAAAATGACATATTTGTAATATAGGAGGCAGAAATCAGTCAAGTTTGGTGTAATCATGGTTTGGGGTTCCATTCAGTATGGGGGCGTGCGAGAGATCTGCAGAGTGGATGGCAACATCAACAGCCTGAGGTATCAAGACATTTGTGCTGCCCATTACATTACAAACCACAGGAGAGGGCAGATTCTCCAGCAGGATAGCGCTCCTTCTCATACTTCAGCCTCCACATCAAAGTTCCTGAAAGCAAAGAAGGTCAAGGTGCTCCAGGATTGGCCAGCTCAGTCACCAGACATGAACATTATTGAGCATGTCTGGGGTAAGATGAAGGAGGAGGCATTGAAGATGAATCCGAAGAATCTTGATGAACTCTGGGAGTCCTGCAAGAACGCTTTCTTTGCCATTCCAGATGACTTTATTAATCAGTGATTTGAGTCATTGCAGAGATGTATGGATGCAGTCCTCCAAGCTCATGGGAGTCACACACAATATTCATTCTGTTTCCACTGCAGCATGACTTTATATTCTATACTGGACATTATTTCTGTTCAGTGACAAGACTTTTGTCTAAGCAAAGTCAGACCTTACTGTCCTAATTAAATCATTAAAAATCAAGGCATGATCATATTTTATTGTGGTAAAATAAGCGTAATCTAGAGGCCTTTGCCTTTCATATAAGCCACTTCTGATACCAAATGATCAACTAGAAGTCAAGTTATTATTGGTTGTTCCTAAAATGTGGATAAGCGACAAGACTTTTGTCAGGTAGTGTATAGTTTGATTATTTTATTTATGTGTGTATATGTTGGTATATTTGTTTTTATATTGTATAGATTTTTTTTATATCTATATTTTTTATATCTAAATAACCTATATATCTATATATCTATAACCTGCTGACTATTGCATATGAGCATATGAATGTTTTAGCGTATTTATGGTACACACACACATAAATACAAGCTTTTTTTTTAGGATGCAATTAATCACGATTAATCCTTTATAAACAATATATACAAAAATTATTTGAAATATATAATTTTACAAAAAAATATTTAAAACGTTTTATTTCTTTTTAACTCTACATAACAAAAAATGAGTAGTGCATATATTATTCTGCTTAAAATCAAAATGATATTTAAAAAAAGTTATATTAAAAATAATAATGTGGCCATTTTATGCTGTTTTTAGATATGAAAACATTTGACTCACACATGAGACTACAATAAGTATGTTTATTGTGAGGATGTGATACTCATTTCATGAAACAATACAGAAAAAACATGAATTATCCCAAAGTAAACAATGCCGGAAAAACTTATAATCACAAACACACTAAATGTGTCACTCTGAAAACCTCTGTACTATTTTAATAACATGTTTACGCTTACACTGTTTTTTGGCAAACAGCGCTCTACTGAAGATGCAGGACATTAATTTCGCCTGCATTCTCATAGCATCATATTTCCAATGCAGCAAATTTAGACAGGCTGAGCTCAGAGTGTGTGTTAAACGCTCCGCTTTCACAAGACCTCTTTGTGCTCACAGCCAAACTTTATGATGCATTTGCAAGCAGAACTCATTGCTGATGCTGTAATTAGTGATGCACCGATTATGATTTTCCATGCCCGATATTCCGATTACAATGTTTTTACTACACTGTAAAACCCAACAGTCAACTTTATCAAATGAAATGAAAATACGTAAAGTATATTGAATTTATGGTGTACTTTGTATACAGTGCAAAGGAACAAACTGTAATGTTTGGTTAATGAGGGGGTAACAACAAGATATTGAACACGCAAAGAACCGCGTAAATATATTTTAACGTTACGGTTTGTTCCTTTGCACTGTATAGAAAGTACACTGTAAATTCAATATACTTGCGTGTTGCATATCTGGTTGTTACCCCCTTATTACCCAAGCATTACAGTTTGTTCGCTTATACCTACACATGCGTTCTTTATACTTATACTATACTTACAGAAAAGTACACCGTTATTTCACTGTACTCATGCGGTACTTTGCAGGTTGTAAACTGAAGCATTACCCTATGTTTATATACACTGTAAAACCCAACAGTCAACTTTATCAAATGAAATGTGTAGTTAACTCAAAATTTACTGAAAGTTAATTCTACTCATTTGAAAAGAGTTTTGAACTCAGTGTTGAAGGTAATGAGTTAATTAAATACCTCACTACTTCAGCTTAAATGGAGTAAGTTCACAGTACTCATATAGATTAGTTTTTTTAACTCAAATGGTTTGTAGCAATCGGTTTCCTCAAACGGTTTGAGTTGCCTTAAATTATTAGGTTTTACAGTACTCAGTTGGTTTGAGTTCTCTTCATTTATTGGGTTTTACTGTGCTAAAATTGCTTTATTTACTCAAATGGATTAAGTTCACAGTACTCATTAGGATTCGTTTTTGAACTTGAAAGGTTTGTTGCAATCGGTTTCCTCAAATGGTTTGAATTGCCTTAACTTTTTGGGTTTTACAGTGTAGCAATTTGGCCGATTAGATATAAATATGTCAGACATCATTTAACACCAAACACATAAACAAAAACAATCTTTAAGAAAATGTCAAACCTACAAACCTATTTTTCTTTCTTATTATTCTTTTAAATCTACAATGATAGACACGCAGGTTGAAGATGCAGATTTGTTTTCTTCCAGAATGTGGCGTATGAAGAACTGAATAAAATTAAATAATTATTCTGAACTGAACTGAAAAACCTGAAAGATCTTCCATGAAGACATTTTGTAAATTTCCTATTGTAAAATTATCAAAACTTATTAAATATGCATTGCTAGCTTAATTTGTTCAACTTTAGAGTTGATTTCCTAAAAGGTGCTGTATGTAAGTTTTTGACTCTTCTAAAGCATAAACATATATATATAATATGTTTGCAGATATTTCAGAAACATGCTAAGTGAACATACTTGTTTATCTGAAAAACAATGCTGAAGTCAGATATTCTGCTTTGAGAATGTGTTTTCCGTGCCGGAACGCTGTCTTTGTTTTAGTCTGTTTAACCCGCCCACTGCCAGTTTAGCCAATTATATTTCAGCACCCCAGGTTGCCTTGGTGGAAAACAGCGTATTTCATTCATTCATTCAGGAAGGCCTTTAAAGCATGCGCCCGTGACTGAAATGCGACCTCCGGTGGACAGTAGCAGACTCCGAAATGAGATGCAGATTTCCACATGAGGTTATTAATTAGCAAATAATATAAATATTACGAGCGTAAGCATTAGGTGACGAGATTTGCAGTGATGAGCAATTTGGCTGTTTGCACCAGACGAAACACCACAGAAATGTAAATACAGCCATTCAGAAGCACAGAATATGCACTCACTCACCAAATGGTTTATAGTCTAATTAATACATATTAACCCTCTTCAACATTATTAAATGTAGATGCTGAATCACTGATATGTGTTTAGTTCTAAAGTTCAGTTTCAGACAGTTTATTTTATTTTCCAGATCTGAGGTGAACTATCTGCTGCTGCTTTCAGTAGTATGGCAATAATTGTCATGTAAAATGGCATTCAAACTCACATTATTAGCATTTAACACTGAATAAAGCACATGAGCTGTACCTGAGGTGATCATTGTCAGTTTTCTGTTGTTCAGCTGTGAGAAATAGAAGCCGTTTCTTAAATATCAATTCCGTGTCTTGGTTAGGACAAAAACTCCTTTTAATATGGGAAATATTCCTTCTATTGGGTGCCGTTGCTTTTATGTAGAACACGGTTTAAATCTCTCGCTTCTGTCCTCAATCTGGCAACCTGCGCTTACTTTTGTTTTGATCCAGGAGTGCAATACCTAGTTTAACCACTGGGTGTCAAACTTACATACTGCACCTTTAATATTTAGATTTTTTTAACCCTTAGATTCCAGATTTTCAAATAGTATCTCAGTCAAATATTGTACAATCCTAACAAATCTCACAATGAAAACATATTTATTTAACTTTTAGGTGAATTACACTTGTTTTGAATTACACCAATTCTTGACTTCAGAAATACGATTAAAAAAAAGTCATTATGCCATTGTTTACTCACCCTTTACCTGTTTCACACCTTTTCACGAGTTTCTTTCTTCTGTCAAACACAAAAGACAGCCTGGAAAACCTGGAAAGCCTGTAACCACTGACTTCCACTGTATTTGCTTTTCCTACAATGGAAGTCAATGGTTACAGGATTTTAACATTCTTCAAAATATCTTCTTTTGTGTTTGACAGAAGAAGGAAACACATACAAATTTGAAACCATTCGAGGGAGAGTAAATAGTGAGTAAATGTCATTATTGGGTGAACTATCCCTTTTAACCACTCAAAAAAATGACTTTTGCTTCTTGTTCAAACTACTTTTTTAAAATGAGTTACTTATTTAAAACAACACAATTCCTAAGTTTTTTTGGGGACATCTTAATTGTTTTATGTTCAATCCATTTAAGCTTTGTCAAAATGATGAAGTTGACTTAGGGTGCTTTCACATCTGTGGTTTGGTTCATTTGGTCCGGATAAAGGGCAACAAATGATACATTGTAGCATTTTTCTGCCATCTTTGGGTCCCTTTTACACCACTCTGATTGCTTTGGTCCAAACCAGTTGAAAAGAACCAAAATGCAGTCATGTGACAAAATCCACATCACTCATTGGCCAGATGTTATTGAAACTGCTTTTCGATTGGTCAGAATTAACGTGCGGGAAAATGCCAATGGAACTCCCACAAGTAAACAAACCGGCAGACACAAAATGTCCTTTTTACTATGGAGGGACGACTGCGCTGGCTGATTGTATGCCTGGTCATAGTATACTATATAGTTTGTATACATCACTTTAGACAAACTATACATTTCGAGAATGAAGCGCGGCTGCGGCTGGAAAACAATGTTTTAATGCATTGCAAACGGCGAAGGCACATCGCAAGTCACTTCAGGAGGAGGTGTGAATTAATTTAGCTAAACTGCGACATGGTCATCTTCTGGAAATATTACCAATGATCCATCAGGTAATGTTTTTCCCTCTCTCTGTTTAAAATTGTTGGTAAAGCGCTGTCAACAAATATTTTTCCTCCACATCCCATAAGGCACAGCGCATCGGACTACGGCAGCTGGATTAGTCCAAAAAGGCGCAGTGCGGTTGGGTCTGTTTTAGTTCAAATCATGTTCTCACCACAAACGAACCGCTCCAGGGTTCATTTGAAAGCGTACCGAGACCACCTCTTCAAGGAGGTCTCGGTACGCTTTTTTGGTGCGCTTTTGGTGCGCACTCGAGTACGATTGCTACATTCACACCTGCCCAAACCAACCGCACCAAGAGGGAAAACGAACTCTAGTGCGATTCAACCGAACTAAATAAGGCAGGTGTGAAAACACCGTTAGTCGATTTGTGTTGGACAGCATTAAGGAATCATGTGAAACTCTGCATTTTTTAGTGTACAGTTGAAGTCAGATTTATTAGCCCTCCAGAAATATTATCCCCCTGTATATTTTATTCCCCAATTTCTGTTAAATTGAAAGATTTTTTTCAACACATTTCTAAACATAATAGTTTTAATAACTAATTTCTAGTGAGACCAGCAGAGGGCGCTCAGCCTGCGGTCTATGTGGTTCCTAACGCCCCAGTATATTGATGGGGACTCTATACTGCTCAGTGAGCGCCATCTTTTGGATGAGACGTTAAACCGAGGTCCTGACTCTCTGTGGTCGCTAAAAATCCCAGGATGTCCTTCGAAAAAAAGCAGGGGTTTAACCCCGGCATCCTGGCCAAATTTTCCCACTGGCCTCTGTCCATCATGGCCGCCTAACCATCCTCATATCATAATTGGCTTCATCACTCTGTCTCCTGTCCACCAATCAGCTGGTGTGTGGTGTGCGGTCTGGCACAATATGGCTTTCGTCGCGTCATCCAGGTGGATGCTGCACACTGGTGGTGGATGAGGAGATTCCCCACAATGTGTAAAGCGCTTTGAGTGTCTAGAAAAGCACTATATAAATGTAAGGAATTATTATTATTATTATTATTAATAACTGATTTCTTTTCTCTTTGCCATGATGACAGTACATAATATTTGACTAGATATTCTTCAAGACACTAGTATTCATCTTAAAGTGACATTTAAAGGCTTAACTAGGTTAATTAGGGTAAAGTTAGGGTAATTAGGCAAGTCATTGTATAACAGTGGTTTGTTCTGGAGACAATCCAAAACTAATATTGCTTAAGGGGGCGAATAATATTGACCTTAAAATGGTAAAAAAAAAAAAAATACGAAAAAAAAACTGATTTTATTCTAGCCGAAATAAAACAAATAAGACTTTCTCCAGAAGAACAAATATTATAGGAAATACTGTGAGAAATTCCTGAATCTGTTTAACATCATTTGGGAAATATATAAAAAAAATAAAACATTCTCAGGAGGGCAAATAATTTAGACTTCAACTGCATGTCTGGCAGCACATCAAAAAAAAGCCATAAAGTGAAACTCACCGCACTTCAGGAGCAGGTTTTCCTCTGACGATACAGTCCAGCTGAACTTTACTGCCCTCAGCAACTTCTCTGCTCTTCAGCTTCTGTATAAACTGTGGCGGTTCACACTCCGGCTCCTCCAGACTCTCATTCTGCACCATATCCGTCGATTCACACACAGTTTCAGCAGCGGTCGCCTCTGGTTCCTGAGTCTCCTCCATTGGCTCCTCCATTGGCTGGATTACAGGCCTTTCCCGATCTTCAGCATTAATGGAGAATGAAGCTCCGTCCGGCTGAGGTTTGTTCTGGTATCGGCTTCTGTGACCTTTACAAGAGCGAGGACGGATTCTCTTCGAACTGTTGGCTTTAAAAAGTGAGGAAAGCTCTTCGATGAAGTCTGCCGCTTTATTGAGGAACTCTTTCTTGGATTGGGTCTCCATGCCGTATGGAGCCGTCCTCTGAGCTCGTTTAAAATCCGCCACGTTAGTCCTGAGGGTGCTTTCTTGGACTTTTTTTGGTGTATTTTCAGTTTCAGGTTTCACAGATTTATTATCTTGTTCTTGTGGGTCGTCGTTGATGGCTTTGCAGGCCAAATCTACGCTTTTATCCAGCTCTTCTTGGTTCAGGAAAGCGGAGAGGTCTGGGACCGGTGTTTCCAGTTTTGAGCAGGATTCTTGTTTTTTTTCTTTGAGCGTGCCGTAGACCAGACGGCAAGGAGGATCTGTGGATTCTCCATGTCTGTGATGAGCTCGAGATTCGGCTAGATAACTCTCCCGTAAGAGCTGTGATAATGATGTTGGCTGATCCATGCTGTTCTCCTGCTTGTTTCTAAACACACACATTAACAACAGTGAATTAGAAAGAACTGGCCAGTTGATTTCGATCACCATGTAGGTTTGCACTTTTCAACATCAGAAAAATCAGACGCTTGTTAACCCTTGTGTGCTGTTTGGGTCGTTTTCATCCACTCTCGGGGGATTTTAAGTCTTCATTTGGCCACAACATTTTCTGTGTTTTAGCAAATGGAATGATTTTTGGTGACAAATCTTATTTTGATGCATATTTTGGGAAAATGCTTTGAACATTTTATAAAATTCAACAAAACACTCTGGCCAAATTTACTACCACTTCGTTATGTTGGTGGTTACTTTTTGCCCCATTGACTTCCATTGAAATTATATTTTTGATTGCAAAGCCATGACATTATTATGTATTCTTAATTGTTGGTGGTTTTGTCTGTGGGAAGAGGTACAACTTTATTTTTACTGTTGATCATCAGTTGCAGTGCAATAAAAAGCTTGGTTTCTGCCTTCTATATGGAGTATAGTGTGTGTGTGTGTGTGTGTGTGTGTGTGTGTGTGTGAGAGAGAGAGACCTTTGTCTTTGTGCACTTACCATGATATGTCTGAGAAAATCAAAATAATCAGCTCAGCTCTCTGAACATAGTAAACACAGTAAGTGTATTTCTGCACACACACTATAATCTGCTGTTTTACTCCACTGAACTCCATGTAAAAGCCAGAAACTTTTTTGCACAGGTCTAAAGGGTTAATGGTGCCAACTGATGATCAACAGTAAAAATTACACATTTGACCTCTTTCCAACAGAGATGCATGATTATATGCTGCCATGGCATACATTTAATTAAAATATTTATATATATATATATATTTATTCATTCATTCATTTTCTTTTCGGCTTAGTCCCTTTATTAATCAGAGGTCGCCTCAGCGTTTTACACAGGATGCCCTTCCAGCTGCAACCCATCACTGGGAAACACCCATACACTCCCATTCACATACATAAACACCATGGACAATTTAGCTTACCCAATTCCCCTATAGCGCATGTGTTTGGACTGTGGGGAAACCGGAGCACCTGGAGGAAACACCGGGAGAACATGCAAACTCCACACAGAAATGCCAACTGACCCAGCCAAGGCTCGAACCAGCGACCTTCTTGCTGTGAGGCGACAGCGCTACCCACTGTGCCACCGCGTCGCCTATATATATATATATATATAGCATATATTTAATTAAAATTTGTAATATCTGGTTTATTAATAATTTATTATCTAGATGCACTCATAACTATGATTATAACTAATGCTCAATTTACTTTTATGTATTGCAGAAAAATATGAAAAGCAAAAAAGCAAATGTATCTATATTTTAAGCATTTTATTCAATAATATCTGGATTATTAATAATTTATTATCAAGATGCACTAGTTAAGTGCATAACTATGATCATAACTAAAGTTATTTTATTTTTATGTACTGCCAAAAAAAAGATGAATAACAACAAAACAAAATACACAAATATAGCTGTATTTTGAGCATTATTTTATTTAAAAAAAATGTGAAATCTGGATTATTTATAATTTATTATCAAGATGCACTCACAAAGATCATAACTAATGCTCA
>CAIGQV010003909.1:352929-374647 GCA_903798115.1 Danio jaintianensis | reverse complement strand
TGTGTGTGTGTGTGTGTAGGTGAGGAGGATAACACAGCTATCGTCTGGTTCTGGCTTCATGAGGGAAACTCTCAGCGCTGTCCATCCTGTGGATCACACTATAAACTGGTCCATCATGAGCTTCCACACTGAACACACACACACCAGCAGATACACCGATGCTTCTGCCATGTACAGCGCTTAATAATAATAATAATAATAATAATAATAAACTCATTTAACACAACACACACTCCTGATCTCCTGTTTGATTTGACCGGTTTTTATTAGGATTCCCACTCTAAACCAAATGTCAAGATCCCTGACTTTCACTGACTGAATTTCTATGACATATTCAATGTTTCACTCATTGGGTCACATGGTCCTCCAGAATGGTTGGGTTGTCCATGGCAGTGACCCAGCGCCTATCTAGCACAAGTATTGGGCTTAGGGAATGCCATGATATTGAGCCCAAACCATCACTGATCCCCCTATGCTTCACTCTGTGCATCAGCAGTCTGGGTGGGACGCTTGTTTGGGGCTTCTCCACACCATAACTCTCCCGGATGTGGGAAAGACAGTTAAGGTGGACTCATCGGAGGACAATACATGTTTCACATTGTCCACAGCCCAAGATTTTTGCTGATGGCACCATTGAAACCAACATTTGGCTTTGGCACGAGTGACTAAAGGTTTGGCTATAGCAGCCGGCCATGTATATTGACATGTGGAGCTCCAGACCAACAGTTTAGCTGGAAACAGGAGAGTTGAGCTGCACATTTAATTCTGCGGTGAGTCGGGCAGCTGTGGTTTTATGCTTTTTGGATACAATCAGGGTTAGACATCCCTTTCAGACAGCTTCTTCTGGTGTCCTTAGTTACTCCTTTTACATTACTCTGGATAGTGCGGCTCTTGATAATCACAAAGACTTGCTGTCTTGGTCACAGATCCACCAGCGAGACGCGCAACAACAATTTGTCCTCTTTTGAACTGATATGTCACCCATAATATTGTGCATTGCAATATTTTACTGCACTTACTGGTGTGCAATCAATGAATACTGGCCACCAAGCAGCACGGTGGCGCAGTGGTTAGCATTGTGGCCTCACAGCAAGAAGGTCGCTGGTTCAAGTCCCGGCTGGGCAAGTTGCCATTTCTGTGTGGAGTTTGCATGTTCTCCCCATGTTGGTGTGGGTTTCCTCCGGGTGCTCCGGTTTCCCCCACGGTCCAAAAACATGCGCTATAGGGGAATTGATGAACTAAATTGGCTGTAGTGTATGAGTGTGTGTGAGAATGTGAGAGTGTATGGGTGTTTCCCAGTACTGGGTTGCAGCTGGAAGGGCATCCGCTAGAATAAACCTTTTAAAATTCCATGATACATGTGGAAAAACTTTTAAAATGGTTCTTGAGGTTTTTAAACAAAACCCCAAATATTGCGGTAATTTTTGAGAAAATGTGCTGCCAAATCAGTCATTTCAGGCCACAATAATCAGAAAAATGTGAGAAAATCCCTGATCCTCTATAACTTAGACAAAAAATAAAAACAAAATTGCCTGTTTTCAATGTCTAGATTAGAAAAACCTTTTAAAATGACTCCAGAAACTCCATGACCTGTGGAAAAAACATGTTTACTGCAGAAAAAGATGGCAATGATCTTATTCAACCACTAAAACACACATGAAATGAACCATAACATCAAAACTAGAAAATATTGTATTTATTTACAATTTACAGACACAAGAAAAACTTCAGCATTTGTTTCATTGCTTCCATTTGTCTTTTAAACACACACACTCACACTGCAAAACAAGTGCATTTAGACTAATAATGAATGACCTGCACCTTGAGTGAGTTTATCACTCGCTTATTATTGTACTTGCTCATACATTTATTACTCAGAAACTTTATTAGTGGCTTTTTATGTCATTTTTTGGACTCATGCAAGCATCTTAATACAAGTAAGGCTTTGCATCGCCACTGAACACATTCACTTCTCATCAGTTTTCTGCTGCTGCTCTCAGATTTTGCTACTTACTCAATAATATCTGAAAATTAAACACAATAAAAGCTCAAAACAATCAATGCACGTTGTTTAATAGTTACCAGGTAAAAACTTTCTCTGTTTCCTTTATTTAAATTAGAGACCAATGCTTCTTGAGGTCAAAAAATAAATGAAGAACTAATAATAATAATAATAAATAAATAAAAACAAAAACACCCCAAATATTGAGTCGTTTCAGGTCACAATAATGAGAATTGTTTTCAGAAAATCCCTGATATTCTAGAACTTAGACAAGGACAAAAATCTGCAGCTCTCAGATTTAGCAACTTACTCAATATCTGAAAATTAAACGCAATAAACACTGAAAACAATCAATGCATTTTTAGTTAAGGCACGTGACACAGAAGAGGTCTGTGAGCTCCTGTAACCACACACAACTTTCATTGAACAAAATCTGAATTATTAATCATATTATTTATGTTACAATCAAAATAATGTGCCAAATGATCACAGTATGTCAAAAAACTAAACACCAAGGGCTTTTAGAGCTGATAACACTACAATAGGGTCATATAATAATAAATATTAGCATTTAATAATTTTAGTGTCATTTCTATGTATACTAATACACTTAATAGCTGATAACACTACAATAGGATCATACTGTATATGCTAGTAATAATTATTAGCATTTTTAGTGTCATTTCTATGTATACTAATACATTATGTTATGCATTTTAACAGTAGTTAATGCATTTTCAACAAACAGACTGGTGGATTTATGAATGAACATGTAAAATTATATATAATACATGATGTTATTAAGGTTGATGAATGCAGCTATGCTTATGTGCTATTATCATGCTTGAGTAAATAACTAAAATCTATATTATAATATAATGTATAATTATAAAACAATATAATGTATTAAACATATTATATTATAATAATATGTTAGAATAATCTTAATGTTTCAAGCATTACTAAAAAACATCATAAACATATATTATGTCTGTAACATATTTAATATAATATAATAATACAATATATTTTAAATATATTGTAAAATTATAAGGTTCATAATAATATTAATGTTTAAGACAATATATATATATATATATATATATATATATATATATACACACACACACACACATCATATTATATATTGTAATGTTTATGATATATTTGTATATGATATATAGATATTTGAGAGTACATTCATGAATACAGCCTTATTATAATACAATTTTGTAATAATATTATTCATATTTATATAATAATATTAATATTGTTAAGTTGTACAGGACTGACAGAAAATAAAAGAGCTCCCCCCCACACACACACACACACAAAATACCCCCAAAATTGAGTAAGTAACAAAATCCAGATATAGAAATACAGGCAACATGTTTCAGCCCCACTGGGACTTTATTTGCAGATGTGAGTGTCTTTATTTCAGCTGTAATGATTATTCAGATGGAGTGCATTAATCAATCCTGTGCTAATGTTTTAAAGGTCTGTAAAGCAGCAGTAGCGTCTCAGTAAATGCTGTGTGTTTTACCTCTGCTCCTCAGACCAGGTTAAAGCCCTGGTTGTGTTCAATGGCGTGCAGCAGCTTCTCCTGCAGTGTGTGTTTGCTGCTGTATTTGGGCAGATCCAGCAGGTTAAAGCATGTGTGTGCCACTGGGAAATACTGCTCTCCTCCTGCGGTCGGCTGAATCACCAGAGACAGACTCTTCATGCCCAGAATGGGGATACGATCGCTGCCCGTCAGGAACACTGCAGGACACATACACATACACACAGACACACACATTTATCGTGTCATTTATCAAGACAACTGCATATGCTTGAGAAAAGAATGAATTGAGAAATGAGTTCATGACAATATAAGGTTTACATTAAATAATACAGTAAATGTATATACATATTTCTTTTTCTTCAGACATTTTGAATACATTTTTCAACTAAATAAGGTTTTATTTGTCCAACAACTGCACATGCTTAAGAAACAAAATGAAATACTTTAGAAATGTATGCCAACATATGGTATGCATGAAATATAATTACATTCATATGAAACATTGTGTGTTTTGATGCCTAGTTTAAAATTTAAGTGTTACTTAAAAAAAACTATATTAAATGGTCTAAATTGAAAGGACTCAAATATAAAGATTAAGGGAACCGTGCCCAGGTGCGTTTCCCGGTTTGTTTGACAAGTGTGAGTGCTCCGAATTGGGCCCAGGCGCGGTTCAGTTGGCCGGCCCTGGCCTGGTTGGAAGAGGTGTGTCAGAGCGCGGTTCGGTTGGGCTTTGGCACGGTACACTTGTAGTGTGAGTGCAAAGCGCGCCTGAGCCCGAAACTGAAGACACAACGTCACTTTTAAGGGACTGTTTCATATGGATTTATTAATCATTCTTACTGTTCAATGAACACAAACTCTGTCGTAGTTTATTAAAGACACAAACCCCTCACTTCACGTCTGCTGCACCTTCAGCAAACCTCCTAATACCTGCAGCACGAGGACTTTCATGAACAATTATGAGCGTCAAAAGTGGTGGATCTGTTCAGCAAAATATTTGACTGTCGCTTCATCCCAAACGACTACAAATAATACAAAACAATATAATTAAAGCAATGTCCACTGTGCTGAGCGAGAGCGCTTCTCTTCTGTTAAACTGAACAGAGCATCATCGATGACGTAAGTGTGCTCCGGCTCGGATGCAATGTGAGTGCAGGCTGTTGGGGGAGAGGGGAGGAGGACAATCGCGCTTCGGCACGGTTCAAGGCAACCGTGCCTAGTGAGAGTACACCCTTAGAGTTTAAATTATACTGTCTATGGACTGAGATTTTAGTATTAAGTCAAGTAATTAAATTGCTTCTTGAGTAACTATAAGTTTCTTTCCAGACAAAGTAATTAGAAAAGTTTTAATGATTCATTCATTCATTTTCTTTTCGGCTTAGTCCCTTTATTAATCTGGGGTCGCCACAGCGGAATGAACCGCCAACTTATCCAGCATATGTTTTACGCAGAGGATGCCCTTCCAGTTGCAACCCATTACTGGGAAACATCTATACACACCCATACACTACGGACAATTTAGCTTACCCAATTCACCAATAGACCATTTCAATGTGGTCATGTCATTGGCCCATGAACATTTCCTGCTTGTTATCAAACTATTTCATAACTGTAACAAGAGGTAATTCAATAATAACTTAATGTTAAAACAGCTGTCATAACATTATTTATCAATATGTGGCTCTTTTTGGATTCTCGGAAGCTATGGAAATTAAAAATGTAAAACAGGAAATACGCTGGGACCATTGTTTTTGTTTACATCCCTTAAAATGGTCTATAGCGCATGTCTTTGGAAACCAGAGCACCCGGAGGAAACCCACGCCAACACGGGGAGAACATACAAACTCCACACAGAAATGCCAACTGGCCCAGCCGAGGCTCAAAATGATGTAATTAATAACTGATTTTTTTTTTGACGTTACTTACACTGATTTACATTCATATCAATGATAAGAAACTTGTGGGTATAATTATTAATTCATGCAATAGTGACTTTCACTGATTAAAAAGCAGAATTTCCAAGACATAATGAAAAAAGAAAAGAAAAATAAAGGATGCAGTAGTAATTTAGTGAATCTGCGATCGCTGAATTTATCGCAGAATCAAACAAATGCCGCAAAATTTAGAGAAGTGTTTTTAGTGTTTCTTTGGCCAGCCAGGACTATACTGTAAAATATATACTGTAAATCTAAACTCCAAAATGACTGACTTACACAGGAACTGTTTCTTCTTCTCCAAAGGCAGCTCGTGAAAAACTTCCCAGAATATCTTGATGGTGGGGTGATCGGCCCAGTACTCGCCTTTATACTCTGTGCTCTGATGAACAATAGAGTTACGCATTAACACTGAACAGATAACACACACACACGCTTAAATGATCTGCATCTACACCAGTGGTTCACAACAGGAGACTGCTATTTTAACAATCCTTAATGAGCACTCACCCTGTTAAAAAAACCCTTGTTTTTAATAAATCACAACAACTGAATACAAAATTTCCATATCATATTGTTATTTAAGTTTGTATACTGTAAAAAAAAATTATTAAAATAAATTACAAAGGATGGCCAGATTTTTTAATGCAAAAACAATTGGTTGGTTGAGATTTTCTATGTTTAAATAAAATGGACTGTTTTTGTTGAAGGATGCACAAATTTTCACTTTTGTGTGAACAATAAATAAATAAATGAATGCAAATAAAGTAAATTAAATTAAAAATGATGGCCAGATTTTAAGTGTTGGTTGGTTGGTTGAGATTTACTGTTCAAATACAATTGACTTGTTTTAATGCACTAATTTTCACTTTTGTGTGAACAAAAACCCCCCAAAAACTACAGACATCCTGAATGAAAATGTAAATCCACTTTCTGCCAGTAGGTGGTGCTAATAAAAAGACAGAAATGCTGGAAGAAATATGCTTAATGATAGTAATTAATTAAATAAATACACCTTTATTGATTAATAAAATGGTCAATAATTAGTTTTATCATCAAATTGGTATCGGTTTTCATTAGTACACTGTAAAAATATCCCTAAATTAACAATTTTCCATACGTTTTTTTTTTATTATTCTTATTTATTTACACTTTTGAATTGCATTATGGGAGCTTGATCTTTTATCCAACAACTTTTGATGCTGAAAAGTGTGAAAAGTGACTTTTACGTGTAATAGTTTGCAGTGCTATATTGTCTGGGTTGGTGTTGTATATTACGCTACAAACACCTTGTAATAAACTGCAGCACATTTTCTGCTATTTTACAGACTTATTGCTCTAGATATTATTTCTTATATTATTTCAAACTACTAAAATGTCAATAAAAGTCACTTTGTTAAACTGTAGAGTTGAATTTTCAACATCAAAAGTCGACAGAGCAGAGATCAACATCCCATAATGCAACTCACCACCGCAAATAAACAGCAAAAAACTGAAAGGATATTATTTACAGTATACTCGTAACCCTCAAACTATAGTGACCCATTGACTGGGTTCAGACACCACTGATTTGCATAAACATCACTTTCAGCTCTTCATGTCTACCCTTTCCAGCTCCTTCCAGTCATAGTTGGTGTTTCCGATGACCATGGCCTGCAGTTCACTGGGCTGGAAAAGCTCCAGGACTTTCCCTCCACACACTTTGTGAAATCCAGCATAGAAAGCACTGAACTGAGGAGCCACAGACTTGTTGAATATATAATCCACATAAGCGTTGACAAACTCCTGCCTGAGAAGGGAGAAATACAGCGTTTGGTCAGGTCAAATATTCACCCTGGAGCACAAAATCAGTCTGAGGTTGTTCAGGTATATTTGTTGTTTTTCTTGTTTGTAGATAACTGACCAACAAAAAAATACATTAAAATAAAAATGATACCAAACAAAATTTGTTTCAAAAATATATTTTTTCCATTATTATAATTTAGTTTGAGCCCGTCCACTACTCAACTGTACACTTGATGATTTGTTTCGGTCTGTGGAAAATAAGGATTTAATTAAAGGTGCAGTAGGTGATTGTCTCCAGAAACATGTTTAGTTGTGCTGGTTGAAAGTTTCTTCACATTCCAATAGTAATGATTAAAGTAAATGATCTAAATGTATTTATATGTATTTTTATATTCTGGGTAAGACTAAAAAAAGCAATCATCCAATTAAATATTGTCGGGCCGATAATTCCCATAATTCTGATAAGCCCAAACTGTCTGTCAGCAAATGGAGATTTGTACAACTGTGCACCTCTGTTCACGCAGATCCGCCATTTGCGTGCACACGTGTTGCGTTCATGTGCACACGAGAGAGAGAGTGACAGCGGTAAAAACAAATGCTGAATCAAAACTTTTTAAAATCCTGAATCAATATTGGAGTTATTTTTGCACGCTGGAGGAAGGACGACACCATGGCTCAAGTGTTTCTGTTAGACAGGTAATGTTATGCTTTAAAACTCTTTTAGTCACGCAGAGCTGATGTAGATTGTGTTGTTACGAATGGGTTATAATGCACAGAAGTGTTGTTCAGCCACTGAAATCTCCCGGAAAAAGATTGATGTGACTATTTTCAGTTTCATAAGGTCCTTTTACAGCATCGATAATGTAGATTTTTATTCAGTTTAACAACAAAACATCAGTAAATAGCGCTATTCTGCCTAGCTTTACTGAGCTGAAGTTGGTTTTATATTCACATTGGTTCATTTTTTAACAATGACAGCCTGTGACGCGTCCCTATATTGTTTACCGCTGCTCTGAATATTCAGTCTGAAATAGCATTTAAGTATGGCTTAGTAATAAGTGTAATTCCTGCACACCGCCAGCCAACCACTCAGCATACAGTAGTGGCTTTAGGACAAAGCGCGTGAGAGAGTGAGACCAGCGATCCTTGCATACATGAAGTATTGCACAATATGATAAGTTCTGCTTGCTACACAACTGTAAACGTGCTCGATACAATACAGTTTTTTATTCACAATTTTAGTATTATAAATTACTGTATTGTTTTCTAACTGGCGAATGACATGATCTAGTGGGTTGTCTGCTGTCATCTTTAAGGTGCGCACATTCGTGTTTCAGGAGGCGTGGCTTTGGACGGCAGGGGAGGGACTGTGTTTTAAAGATATTATGCTAACCGGTTAGCATTTTGGCAGATCACCTATACTGCACCTTTAATGCTTTACTGTGATTGTTGTATCACAAACCTCAGTCATATATTTACAATGTCATTATTTTAAAGATTTTGTCTTGAGCATCAGATTTTTCTTTGGTGCTGATGTGCTTTCATTTTCTCCGTCAGGTGAGGGAGTGTTTAATAAGCAACCCTGGCAGGAAAATATACATTTGGATTTCAAAGAAAAATCTTAATATTAAAAAGGAATCATAAGTTTGATCCTATTCATGTCGTAACGAATGCCCTTAAATAATGTAGCTATTAGTTGTCAGCAAGCATCAGTGTTTATTGAGATTGAAATAAGAATATTATAATATGAACTAAGATAAGAAATATTGTTATATCAACACTTGTGACTGCTTTGGGAAAAAACACTTGTCGTAGACGTCACAGGATGACTGATCGTGAAGGAACATGTAGTCTGGCACATTTGTTACCCACGACAAGTCAAAAATCGCATAATTTGACATCTGACGGGGGCTTTAGCTGACATTATCTTCAGCAGCTCAAACACTCTAATGGCTGATGGACAGACGGCTGCTTCTCACTCAGGGCTGTTTATTCTACTGAGAGAAAGATGATCACTAGTGGGCGGGGTTTTCCCCCTCTGATGACACGTACAAAGGGAGAATGTCAATCAAAGTGTTGCCGCAGACTTGTTTTTGTCAAGTATGATTAGAAAAAATACAATTAATTAATGTTTATCATTAGAAGCTGGTTATATTCACACACTGCTGCCACACAGCTGTGTTTAAACCCCTTATAAAAGTGATTTTAAAGAACAGTCATGAGTGAATGTTTATGCAGCACCTGTTGGATTTGTTGACACTGATGTCGGTCCCGTTGGGGATCAGATCCACTACCTCTGTGGCTCCAAAATTATCTTCTGTGACCTGCAGTTATAAAATAAAAATGACTTGAACATAGTGGTTATGCTTTATGATGCCCTATTACAAAGAGAGAGATTACATGCAAACAACACTGGCTCTTACTGTGAAATTCAGGCAGAAGGTTTCTTCCAAATCATCTTCAGTATAATCCAGCAGCTGCTGAAGACTCCTGAAAAACACACATATTAGATAAGCATATCCTTACATATAACATGAATTGATTTACCCATGATAAAGAATACTAATATTTGATTTGAGCAAACTGTTCCAGACAATTAATTTGTGTTGGGGCAACATGAAGGAATTAAGTTATTCATTCATTCATTCATTTTCCTTCGGCTTAAGGCTGATTTATACTTCTGCGTCAAGCGCACGCGTATGGTCCGGCGCAGCCTTCGCGCGGTCGTATAGCCCTCGCTGTGGGTGACGCTGCCGCGCACCTTTCAAAAAATTTAACTACACATCACAACGATGCGTAGCGCAAGCTCTGTGATTGGTCGGCTTGGCAGCGCTGACAAGCATTGGTGGCGCTGAGAGCCGTGAGCCCGATGGAGCGAGTGTTTACAAGTGTCAAGTCCTGTGAAGGAGCTCCAGATGGAAACTTTTGTTTTGTGTTTACCTCATGATTAAAGTTGTTGCATGTCCGCTGGTTCCCGCCTCTGAATGAGCGAGTTTGAGCTACTTGTACATTAAGGTAGCGTTCAGAAAAAACAAAACACCCGCGAATAAACTTGACACAGAAGAACATAAAATCCTGCTGCCAGCTAGCGTTTCTGCTTATTGCAGAGCAACACAAACAGCACACAGAAGTATAAATGCACGACTACGCGCAAGGCAGGAGCCGTGGGTCACGCCGATCACTTGACGCAGAAGTATAAACCAGGCTTTAGTCCCTTTATTCATCAGCGGTCACCACAGTGCAATGAACAGCCAGCTTATCCAGCATATGTTTGCCCTTCCAGCTGCAACCCAGCACTGGGAAACACCCATACACACTCATTCACACACACACACACACACACACACACACACACACACACACACACACTCATACACTACGGCCAATTTAGTTCATCCAATTCCGCTATAGCGCATGTGTTTGGACTGTGGGAGAAACCGGAGCACCCGGAGGAAACCCACGCCAACAAGGGGAGAACATGCAAACTCCACACAGAAATGCCAACTGACCCAGCCGGGACTTGAACCAGCGACCTTCTTGCTGTGACAAATTAATTAAAATTCAATCATTTTGTGCAAGTATTTTTGTGTTGTAAGCATAAAAACGCACCTTCCCACGTCAGGCATGAGCTCCTTCAGGTCTTCTAGCGTTGGTGTTTTCTTCAGCAGTTTCTTATACAGCGCTAGCGGGAAATTGAGCTCCACTATAGTGAGATTATAGATGGCCAATCCACAGACAACACCGATCAGGTGGAAGAGGTCTATATCTTCAAACGTCTGCAGTAAAGAAAAACCAACATCTGAGATCATACACACTGTCAAAAATATTGTTGGGAAATTTGCAGTTTTCTGTATTTTGTGATTCATGTTTTTATTTTTCCATGTGTATTTCTGCTTGAGTTGCATTATGGGACCTTGATCTTTCTTCCAACAACTTTTAACCCTGAAAAGTGACTTTGATTAACATGTTTAATAGTTTGCAGTGCTATATCGTCTGGGTTGGTGTCGTATATTACGCTACAAAGCCTTGTAATAAACTGCCAGTACATTTTCTGTTGTTCTACAGACTTATTGCTCTAGATATTATTTCTTATATTATTTCAAACCACTAAAATGTCAATAAAAGTCACTTTGTTAAACTGTAGAGTTGAATTTTCTACATCAAAAGTCGACAGAGCAGAGATCAACATCCCATAATGCAATTCACAACCGCAAATAAACAGCAAACACTTGTGAATCACTAAATACGGAAACTTACCATATATTATATATGAACCCATTGTTTATTCATAAATGAGCAGGGACGTTTAATGTTTCTTCATGTACTTTAAAGTCTATTTATATAGATTTAGTACATTTAATATGTAGCTATACTTCCTACGCATCTATAACTTTTGTTCTGTTTGAGCATTATAAACTCTAGATCAGGGGTGCCCAAACTTTTTCTTATGAAGGGCCAAACTTGACTGAGGGCTGTGGGCCGAAGGTAAATATATCAAACTGTATAACATTAAGGTTGCCATGTGTAATTAACAATAATTTAATAATGTAATTGACAATATTTAAAATAACTAGAAAACATTGCTTTATATTAACTATAGCAGTTTTAAAAATATAATAAATGTATAACAGTAAAAACAAAAACAATCCCATTTATAACAGAATGGAGTTTAATGCCAAATACACGAGTCAAGCTGCACCTGTTTTTGGCTTGATTTGCTTGCCGTTGTCTTTAGCATTGTTCTCTGTCTGTAGAGTGACAGTATTTACATTTTTGAAAATCAGATTCATTCACAACATTTAATTGAAACATTTACTTTTAGTTTGCTTTTTTGTAGCTCAGCAATAAAACAATCAAAAAAAGGTTATGCTATGTTAGAAATGACAATCTCAGTTAAAGGCATTCCCCCGTCACTCTCTTCTTAGATTGGATGGTGGGCCAAATCAAAGTTTACCATGGGCCAACTTTGGCTCGCGGGCCCTAGTTTGGGCATCTATGCTCTAATTAATTTTATTAAACCATTAGAATTACCATATTTTATCCATAACCTACTAAAGATAAAAATAGTAGATTATAGTTACAGCCTTTTGATTTTTTTTCTATAGGATTGCGACCCTTGGGCTGATTACATTATATTAAAGACGCAGCAATAGCGTCAAATGCAGCAGATTGATTTTATGGCACCAGGTTAAACTTTCTGGGACATTTACAGCACTCACATACATAAAAAAAAAATTAAACGAAGAATAGACTTGGGCGTATTGGTGTGTGTGCACCGTTGCATGCAAGATTTCTATATTTATAACCACCTTAGAGGATATTGAGGGGTCGCGAGTCACTGGCATTGTTATTTTGGGGGTCTCAGGCTGAAAAGTTAGGGAATCTCGGCTCTAGATGATGGATATTAAAGCCCAATAACCTACTTATTTTGACCAGTACTTAAAACACATGAAAAAAAGTTCTTGCTGACAAATGGGTAAAACCTAGTACAGTATAAAGAATAATTTACAGTTAGTAAGTATTTTAGTCCTGCACTTATCATCAACATATCATCAAACAATTCTTCTTCAAAATATGCCTGACGATATTTCTTGCAATATATACATTTGATATCCTAAATGACATCTGATGTTGTTCAGGAAGCAGTTTAGTAAATTTGTAATTAATAAACACTGATTATGATACTAATTGTTTCGTCTCTGCACTGTATATTGGATTAGTTTATTATTGTGCATTAGTTTTGTTTTGTCAAAGCACATTTTATGCATGCATTTGTTTCATAATATACCTTGCAAGCAAACCAGATAAGCCTGGACTCCTCGTGGTATCTAAACATGCCATATTTCGGGTCCAGAAGTTCTTTCATGATGAGCAGGAAAAACTCTTTCCTCACACCACCAGCGTCCACAGCCTCCTCTCCAACAAAGATCACCTGGAAAATAACTGGATTAAAAACTGCAAGAGCACCCCTGAAACATGCACACCAAGGTATTTATTTAATAGGAGGCATCTATTTAATAAATTATTGCAGTGCACACATCTTTGGTGCCTGTCAAACAACAAAATCTAATCACTCACTCTGCTCTTGACTGAATAGCTAGAGGCTAAATAATGGTTAACCTTTATTTAATGTATACAGTGAAACTTTTAAGTATACAGGGGCCTTCAGGCAGACGGGTTTACCTTCAGTGGCTTCTTGTAGTCCACGTTTTTGGACTTCCTCAGCACCTCCATGGAGTCTCCGACCACGTTTTCTCTGCGTACGATGAGGATGAGGCAGGGATTCACTGACTCCACGCCTCCGCCAGACAGAAATAATGAGGTGAAGTTCTGTCTCTGTGCCTGATCCACCGCCATCTGAACACACACACACAGCTCTGTTAGAACACTATAGTGATGAAACATGAATGACTGACTGAAACACATCAATCTGACCTGCATCTGGATCACAGCATCAGTCTGCAGCAGTGCTGTCTTCGCCTGAGCGTCAAACACAAACGGGTATTTGCAGAGGGTGACCTGAGAGTCCATGACCTGCGAAAACAGAGATTTATTTACTTGAATAAATGTGTAAGTATGGGACGATAACCGGTTTCAAGGTTTACCGTGGTTTGTAAAAGTCAAGGTTTAAACCGCTAAAGTTCCTACAGTGGGCGACACGGTGGCTCAGTGGTTAGCACTGTCGCCTCATAGCAAGAAGGTCGCTGGTTCGAGTCCCGGCTGGGTCAGTTGGCGTTTCTGTCTGGAGTTTGCATGTTCTCCCCGTGTTGGTGTGGGTTTCCTCCAGATGCTCCGGTTTCCCCCACAGTCCAAACACATGCGCTATAGGGGAATTGGGTAAGCTAAATTGGCCATAGTGTATGAGTGTGTGAGAGAATGAGTGTGTATGGGTGTTTCCCAGTACTGGGTTGCAGCTGGAAGGGCATCCGCTGTGTAAAACATATGCTTGATAAGTTTGCGGTTCATTCCACTGTGGCGACCCCAGATGAATAAACGGACTAAGCTGAAGGAAAAATGAAATATAATTACTGGTGGGGACATTTCAATAGTCGGTGGATATTGGTGGGGACACGTCCCCTCTGTCCAGGCCAATTCTACATCTCAGTGTGTCATGAGGAGCCATGGCTATTGATTCAGACTCATTTGTATTTGTGTTTATTTTAAACTCAAAGTAATGCAACTCAAAAGTAACAATGCATTACTTACCATAAAAAGTAATACAACTAGTTATTTTTTAGGAAGCAACCACGGTGCAAATTACAGGGGGGTTTGGGGGGTCTGAACCCCCTAATTAACACTTGATCCCCCCCTAAAGAAGCTCTTTAATAGTTAAGAAATACTTTGCTCTGATCTGCATCTTAAATAATATTTATAATTAAAATAATAGATAACGTAAATATTCATTTGACCACCCCTATAATGATTCAAACCATTGTGAATGCATGTTTGTGCCAAAACTATTAATTTAGAGCACCAACAGACAGCGGAAGTGTTCACAAAACATGTTTCTTGTAAAATAGGCGTTTGTACTGTAGGTGTTCATAAAACTAGATGCATAGTTTGTATTTTTATATACACTTGCTCGCACATGGAAGTTAAACAGTAAAATAAAAAATATGCGCACTATTTCATGGTCATCCATTAATAGGTGCAGGAATGCAAACCTGTCACCGTTTATTTAATATCACAAATGTCACTAAGAACCACTCAATATCCCTCAAAACACTAAAAAAAAACAGTTTGATTAATAAATTAGATGTAATTAAATCAAATATATAACTTTGGTTCATTGAGGCATATTACTGAACATAATCGAAAGACTTGACCCCCCCGATCGTCAATGTATAATAATTTCCCCAACGCTGCTGTACTAGAGGCAATAAACAAAAGCAAGTTTCCAACATGACCCGCTTCAGTTTAAAGCTGCCAGTTGAACAGGAATCACACACTTCATCTTTGAGTGTTTGTTATGATCATAAACTCACCACAGAGAACATCTGCTGCTGAAACCAGGTGACGTAATCATTCCTGATGTCGATCAGCTCGTCCAGCTCATGGATGTAGAACTTATCATACTGGATGGTCTGTCCGGCACGCTCATTAACCTGCAACAGGATTATAAAGATGATATCAGAAAGTGATTACTGCAGAATTATCAGGTTTTCATCTTTCAGCATTAGTACAGTTCAGGGGTTTTCAACCTGTGGGGCAGCACCTATTAAGGGGGGCGCAAGAATTTGAGGCGTGCACTCGAGTAAATTATGATGATGATTTTTATTCACTAGAGTGAATCTGATTAACGTTAGCTCCACAGCTAACTATCAGGCACCTGTAGAGTTAATGCGCTCGAGTAAAATATATACAAATAAAATGGACCGGGTGCTTTTTAAAATGAATGACGGTGAATGAAAGTAAAACCGGTTAGCCGTCTGACAAAAAAGTGCCCTTCTGAATCAAATCAGCAGGATGCCCTTCTAGATCTTTCACTTACTTAGAAGACACTACTGACTACGTTTACATGGACATCAGTTATTTATAGTTATTTGCCTTAATCTGAATAAGACAATAATATAATTAAGGTGTTACGTGAAGTGCGTCACCAGGCTATCCACGTTTCCTGCAGTCTCATGTAATTTTGGGTGTTTCATCTATAATTTTTCGACATTAACTGCAGTTCGGCAGTTTCACTTTCACTCATGAATATTTCATTCATGCCCCGTGACAAACTGGGGTATTGGACGCGAATATAGAGTAAGCACTGGTGGAGGAGTGTTGTTTTAATGGAATTTGATACCGCACGCCGAATGGAAAGAAAAAAACTTCCACATTTCACAATGTGTGTGTCTGCGGTCCAGCCGTGTGTGTGGATCTTGTCGCAAAATGCCTATATGGGGCGTCTGCAGACTTGGATCCAAGTCTGCAGTCTCCCCCCCTCCTCCAAAATGTGGCGAAAACTCCTACATGACAGCAATAGTTTGATTGCATTGTTTACTTCAATAACGCCACTAATATATGCATACTCCACATGTCTTAATTCCACACCGTCAGGGCTCTGCGAACTTGGATTTGCGAAGCAGCATTTTCTGTATGTACGTACATCAAAAGCAAGTAGGCTATGGCTCACGCTTATTGACAGTGGAAGATGATTTATGGTTAGTCGTGTCAGGAATTAGCATGTTGTCCTCACAGAAACAGGCTCAGTCATCACACTGAATCAGGTAAGCTATGTATTTATGTTTCAATGTAATTAATGCTACGCACTTTAAACGCAGCAAGTAATATGTGAATGACGTTTGCACATACATTATAATTTTGGCTCCGGGGAGGGGTGCCTGGGGGGCGAGAGTTAAATTGGACAAACTTGGGGGGGGGTGTCCTAAAAGGTTGAAAACCCCTGGTATAGTTCATGAGTTTCATAACGAACAACAGTTGAAGTCAGAATTATTAGCCCCCCTATGTAGTTTTTCCCCAATGTTTTATTAACGGAAATAATTTTTCAACATTTCTAAACATACTAGTTTTAATAACTCATTTCTAATAACTGATGTCTTTTCTCTTTGTCATGATGACAGCACATAATTGTAGACTAGATATTCTTCAAGATACTAGTATTCAGCTTAAAGTGACATTTAAAGGCTTAACTAGGTTAATTAGGGTAAAGTTAGGGTAATTAGGCAAGTCATTGTATAACAGTGGTTTGTTCTGGAGACAATCCAAAACAAATATTGCTTAAGGGGGCGAATAATATTGACCATAAAATGGATTTTAAAAAAGCACTATATGTGATTTGAGACACATTAATTCTGATCTTTTTGTAAGTTTTTAGGCCGGATGTTACTGAAACCGGGGCGCAGTAAGCGTCTGCTCCTCACCGAGTGCAGGATCTCCAGCAGTTTAAGTGAAGTGTGTAAAAAGCAGGTGAAGATCCTCTGTTCAGAAAGAGGAATGCCCAGTTTCTGCATGCGCAACAGATACACCACCACCTCCTTATAGAGCTCCACCAGCCTCTGGAAGACCACGGGCTCGAACCGGGACCACCAGTTCCCTTCAAAACAACAACGGCTGATTACAAATGGTGGAAAAAAAAAAATACTGGGAGTCTCACAAAAACTGGCAAAGATCATGCACAACCCACAATTCACCACAGATTTACAACCTGAAGATAGCATGATTGCAGAACTACATGAAAGTACAAATTTGGCATAAAATGTATGCAATGCAAAACACTGGAAATTCAAATAAAAATGCACAAAAAAATTAAATAAGTATGTTAAAAGCAATAGAGGCATGAATTAAAATTAAACAATTAAATAAAATGATATGCTAAAATGATTAAATAATCCTAAAATATCCTAAAAATAACAAATTATAATCATACTGTGCTTGAAAATTGGTGAAATAGGTAAAGCATGATCATGAGCTCCTCCATTATGTCCAACTCACATACATTTACATTCACAAACAGTTACATTGTTCATTCATTCATTTTCCTTCGGCTTAGTCCCTTATTTATCAGGGGTCGCCACAGCGGAATGAACCGCCAATTATTCCAGCATATGTTTTACACAGCGGATGCCCTTCCAGCCGCAACCCAGTACTGGGAAACACCCATACACACTCATTCGCGCGCACACACACTCAGACAGAACAGCCAATTTAGTTCATCAATTCCCCTATAGCGCATTTGTTTGGGCTGTGGGGGAAACCGGAGCACCCGGAGGAAACCCACGCCAACACGGGGACAACATGCAAACTCCACACAGAAACGCCAACTGGCCCAGCCGGGACTCGAACTAGCGACCTTCTTGCTGTGAGGCCACAGTGCTGCTCAGTTACATTTATGCAATGCAAAAAAATACAGAAAATGCTAAACGCAAAATAAATAAATACTAATTCATGTGCTAGCTGGGGATGCAGAGCTAAATATAGTACAGCCCCATCTGATCGGTCAAAATTGGATAAACATCCATAAACAACCTATGCATGCAACATACAAATGCTTGGCACATAAAATAAATGTAATTCCTCTCTGCAATATGGATATTGCATATACTATCTCAAAAATAAAACATTGTGCAGCATTTGAACATACAGTTGAAGGCAGAATTATTAGCCCTCTTAACTGTTTATATTTTTTTTATTGTTTGACGAAGAGAAGATTTTTTGTTCAGCACATTTCTAAACATAGTTTTAATAACTCATTTCTAATAACTATCTCTGCCATGATGACGGCACATAATATTAGACTAGATATTCTTCAAGATACTAGTATTCAGCTTAAAGTGACATTTAAAGGCTTAACTAGGTTAATTAGGGTAAAGGTAGGGTAATTAGGCAAGGCATTATATAACAGTGGTTTGTTCTGGAGACAATCCAAAACTAATATTGCTTAAGGGGGCGAATAATATTGACCTTAAAGTGCTTTTAAATAAATTAAAAACTAGCCGAAATAAAAGAAATACGATTTTTTCCAGAAGAAAAAATATTATCGGAATTACTGTGGAAATTTCCTTGCTCTATTAAATATGACTTGAGAAATATATATGAAAAAGAATAAATATTTCACAGAAGGACGAATAATCTGTACATTGAGGAAGCTGCACATACCGAGCACTTTGATAGGAGCATCTTTCAGGCTGACGATGGCTTTGGCGAAGGGAATAGTGAGGGTTGTGTAGTTGTTGGGGTTGCAGAGAAGTGGACACTCAGGAAGGGTCAGGTACAGTCTCAGAGTCTCGATATCTGGAGGAGAACTGCTCAATTTGGGAAGGAGATTCTTCTCCAAACTAGCGGCGATCTGTGTGTGAATAAACCATGCATTGATTACCACAGCGAGCAGAAGCACTGCGATTATTATTTTCATTTCTATTAGCTCATAAACAGTGAGCTTAAAGGGAAGCTATTATGCAAAATTCACTTTTATAAGGGGTTTAAACACAGTGTGTGAATATAACCAGCTTCTAATGGTAAAAATGTATTGATTCTATTTTTTATGATCACACTTGATAAAAACAGTCTGTAGAAACACTTTGATTGACATTCTCCCTACGTGTCATTAGAGGGGGAAAGCCCCGCCCACTAGTGACCATCTCTCCCTCATTAGCATAAACAGCAGCCCTGAGTGAGAAGCAGCCGTCTGTCCATTAGCCATAAGAGTGTTTGAGCTGCTGAAGATAATGTCAGCATAGACTAAGAGGATTATAGATGTGGAGTTTTAGATGAAGCACAAATGAACAGCAACAGAAGTCTTCATAGACTGACACATTCTGACACACTGACACTGCCAACATTTGACCTGCCTCACACAGATAACGTTAGTCCTGTTTTGAATCTGCCACTATGCTGACACACAGGCATTTGTATCTCCGCCCTCTTATTTGTCAGTTTAAAACTAGATTAAAGACACATCTCTTTGCATTAGCATACACATAAAACACAAATGCTTTTGAAATACAAATCCTTTAAAGGATTGTTAGTCTGCATTATTTAGGGCAACCGGAGCCGGGAACACTTCCCAAAAGACATTATAATTTGAACGGCATCTGCGCTTATGTTAGTCTTTTTTTTTTTTATTCCCGAGATTTCCATAATCCTGGACCAGGCCGTATCCTGAGCAGCTGCTGTGGTGGTCACGGAGGAGTGAAGAGCATGAGACTGATTCCTGTAAGACCCCAGTGACAGACGAGTCTTCGCATTATCCTGAAGGGCCAGCCTATAACACCAGCCGGTGACCTCTCCCAGCTGCAGCTTCTCTGCGATGGACGTCCAGCGTTTTCCAGCCTCCGACGCCTAGACTGTAGCTCTGCACAAGACGTTTGGCCATAGGAGAAATGGTCGTGCCCAACTGAGCCTGGTTTCTCTCGAGGTTTTTTTCCTTCACTTTCGCCAATTGGTGAAGTTCGTTCCTCGCCGCTGTCGCCACTGGCTTGCATGGTTTGGGACCTGTGGAGCTGCGCATCGATGGATTTGCTCTTCAGTGTTTGGACTCTCAGCAGTGAAAATTAAACCACACTGAACTGAACTAAACTGAACTTAAACTCTGAAAACTGGACTGACACTGTTTCAATTTACTGTAGTCTTCTATGTTAAGCTGCTTTGACACAATCTACATTGTAAAAGCGCTAGAGAAATAAAGATGAATTGAATTGAATTTGAATTTAAAGTTCAACTTAAATGACTGCCAATCTTCAACTCTTTGATGCACAGATTTAAGCTTGGTCTCAGTTTGATGTCAGGTTGTAGCTATTTTATTATATTACATATGTATTTAACAAAACCTGTTCTACCCTAAAATTGACAGAAAATCAATGCCACATTTATGAAAAAATTAGATTTCAAATTTGAAGTTGATGTCTCAAAGAAAAAACGCTTTCTGTAAGATTGTGTTTGCCCACAGTACCAGACATGACCACCAGATGACATTAAGTTTCCATTGGTGACCATACAAGAGCGCCCCTTATGTTTTGAGAAATATGAACTGTATTTTTTCATACTTCTGACAATATTTGTAACGTAGACACAAAGTTGGAATTTGATTTGACATCTTTAAAACAATTTTACACGTGGATTGCTGTAGCAAAGTAATGCTTTACAACTCTGATGCTGCAAATTACTCCTTGTTGCAAATTAATAAATAACTGTTGCTCAGTAATATCTATCAAAAATCCTTTCTACAGCACCAGAAAGGATTAGAAACTAAATTTGAAGCTTTCAAATGATAAATAGTTTGTCATGATTGTTTTAAGTTTAAACTACAATAGTACCGTTTACAAATGTAACTTTAAATTCTCCCATAGATTGTAGGGAGACAGTAAATGTGTTTTACTAAATGGGTTAAAGTGTTTTGATGTAAATGAGTCTGCATTGCTTTCACTCGTGCTGGAAACATTAAGTGACTTACGATCTGTGAGATTTGTGGGTGATCGGGCTGGATGAGTTTGTGGAAGAGCAAACGAGCCGTGTTAATATCCACACCAGAGCACTTACTGCTAGTGCTGTAGTGACCTGGATTACTGGAAAAGAAAGACATTCCCGTTACAGAAGCTATCATCTGATATGAAGTTTTTCATTTATGCTCAGCAGTACAAAAGATGAGCGACATTTAAATAAACATGTAAATGTGCTGTGCTTCTTCTCAATAACAAAACAAGAAAAAGGAAAGGCCTTAAGAATTAATTGTATTGCATAAACGTGTACTAATATTCGGCTCTCAGAAATACTTGATTCTGATTGGTCAATCAAGTATGTTATTACATATGTGGTTTGTTTTTCCCAGAGAAATATATTATGTATTAGAATATATATTTATATATCAAATAATAAGTAGGTTAGTGTAAGCTGCATTCAGCCATTTTTTTTCTTTTCTGCAAGCTTTACATTTAATTAAAGGGGAAGCTATTACAGCTCAGATCAATGTTTTGTGTGTAATAGTTT
>CAIGQV010003909.1:337835-352919 GCA_903798115.1 Danio jaintianensis | reverse complement strand
AAACTCTGGTCTCCTCCAGCATAAATTCTCTTCACGCAGTAACTCCGCTCCGCCTCTGAAATACACAACCCTGTCAAATCTGAAACATCAGTATATTATGTAACTCCGATTTAAAGTGATTCAACATTTTGTTAACCAACAAATGAACAATGACATTTATGTACAATGCTACAGCACAGCTAAACATATGTGACCATTAGTTTCATTTATAAGTAAGCAATCTGCAAATGATCTTATCAAACTCACACTACATCAACCCTTGTGTGCTGTTGGGTCGTTTTCATCCACTCTGGGGTGATTTTGAGGCTAAATTTGGCCACAGCTTTCTCCGTGTTCCAGCAAATGGAATGATTTTTAGTGACATCTTATTTTGATGCATATTTTGGGTAAATGCTTTGAAATGTTTCCAAAACTCAACACACTTTGGGCACTTTGGGACTCCCCTTTGGTTATGTTGGTGCTGTTTTTGCCCCATTGACTTCCATTATAATCACATTTTTTGATTGCAAAGCCATGACAGCATATTATCATGCATTCCTGATTGTTGCTGGTTTTCTCATTTTTACTGTTGCCTAGACATAACATGCATTGTCAATATGTATAATGATTAAATTCACATCAATGCATGCAATTGAGAAACACAGAGAAGGACAGCAGTCTGAGAGGTGATTTTCCAAGCAGTTTTGAAGCTCACCGTTATGATCCATGGCAACAGGGTCAGTGTGGGCTCTCCAGCAGCCCTTCACCGGTGTGGGACTGATGCGGTTGCAGGTGGAGCGTGTTCCAAGCTGACCGTTACCCCCGAGACCAAACGAATCCGTCTTTCCTGATGAAGGGATGAACGCCAGAGTGTGCTGCCTTATGTAGAGGCGAGAACCAAAACAATTCATCATCTTCACCGCATTGAAAATACAAGATTCTTGGTGGCTTTCATATGCAAAATAAAAACCCGATGTGCATGAGATTTGCATTATCTGGAGACCATGTGGGGTTTAAAAACATCTGAATTTCTTGTGCTGCTTTCACTCAGGATCAGCAATACCTGTGATTATTCTGGAATTATCTGAATATACTGAACTATACAGGATTATACACTTCCAGTCAAAATACTGAAAACATAAGATACAGTAAAATAAATTCATTCATTCATTTTCTTTTCGGCTTAGTTCCTTTATTAATCTGGGGTCGCCACAGCGGAATGAACCGCCAACTTATCCAGCATATGTTTTACGCAGCGGATGCCCTTCCAGCTGCATCCCATCACTGGGAAACATCCATACACTCTCATTCACACACATACACTACGGACAATTTAGCCTACCCAATTCACCTGTACCGCATGTCTTTGGACTTGTGGGGGAAACCGGAGCACCCGGAGGAAGTAAAATAAATTGATAATGTAAAAAAAAGATTGCAAAGACTTTTTTTAATCAAAGAATCCTTACAGTAAAATGTATCACAGTTTCCATGATACTATGAACAAGACAAAATTATTTCAGCACTAATAATGAATCATTATTAGTGATTTTGTAACCTCTAAATGAATATAACACAATTTGTTGCTTACTGTTATGTAGTTTTCTTTTATTTATTAAAACAATAACACAAAATAAAAGTTATTTTATTTGAAGTAGTGAGTTTTTCTTTGTGGTGTTGTATATGTCTCTTTTTGTTGTGGTTCTCTTCTCTCCGCTGTCTTTCCGTCAGGTTTCATTATGAGCGCACAGGTGCTGTGAATCAGGTTAAGCTTGCCGGAGTGTTGGTGAAGTACATTTAAACCGGACTGGAAGATCGTTTGGAGAGTCTCCTCTCTCCCGGCTTGTTTTGTTCATTTGTAAAAACTTATGTTGTATTTGCTCGGTGATATTGTCGAATTTAATGCTGAGTGTTGACTATTATTGAGATCAATGTACGGAGACGCATGTGATGAGGAGGGTGCCTTTTGTTGTTTCATGAAGTTTTCTCATGTTTTGCGGTTAGTAGGGAGGTAAGTGAATGTTGTTTAATTTGTTTTAATTCATGTGCAGGTAAGAAGGTTTAAATCCTAGTTAGTTCTTGAGTTTTTGTTTGTTATTTTGGCTTTACATCCGCAAGATTTTTATGTCTCCTTTAAAGTTAAATGTCAAATTAATGTGACTTCACGTTATTTCTTTGTTTCTTTCAATCGTCTTTGTTGTTGTTTTCTTTTGAACGGGAGAGGAGACTTCAAGCTCCTCATAAATTTTAGAGTTGTCCTATTTAATTTAATTTAATTTATTGTTACGGGTCTGGCTTGCTTTGTGGAGCAGTGCAAAGTTTAGAAAATGTAACACACATACTGCATGCAAGTTAATGCCAATAATAACCCTCTGCAATTTTTACAGTTTACCTCAGGTGGTACTAACCCCATGTGAAAAGAGCTTAAGAGCTAACATTATTGTTTATGGACTGTTTAATACTTACCGACCACATGCAATCTGTGAAACCACGCTCCCCATGAGCTCAAACACTTTTCTGGGGTTGACCTCATGGTTTGTGGAGTTGTGTCCCAGCTGACCGTAGCCACCAGCTCCAAAAGTAAATACACCACCCTCCTATAAAATCAAAACCACTCATTACTAAAGAATGTAAAGCGATTTACTCTGTGGCTGTATCCAAAAATCCCCCACTACACCATTAAATAGTGCATTTACAGAAGCAGCCGTATCTAGTAGTGTCTAAAACCATAACGGACGTTCTGAAGTGGACTCAATCAATCCTATGATGCACTGCAATAATCAGTCTACAACTGTTGTACACTCAACAGGCAAAAAACACCCATAAAGCACTGTGGGAATACAAATGAATCATCACACATGACCACAAGATGGCATCCACAGCAGAATCCGATCAATGCAAGTTTCTAAATAAAATCTTACTCAATTAAAGCAATGTTTGTCTTTACATGATAGAAATCAAAATACTGTGTTTGATTAATAACCAATCGCAGGGTCTGACCAGGAAATTAAAAAATCTAATCCGTCTGAGGGATTTATCAAGCAGCAAAATGGCATTCCTTCAGTGCTCCAATTCACTCACTTGTTTACATTCACTCATTTAAGTGGACTATATTAGTGAACTAATGTAGGGAATAGTGAATAAAAGGCAATCACAGCATATAAAAGTTGAATTTAAAAGTACAGTAACAGATGCTGTGAAATGAAGGCATACCTTTGTTAGCGCTGCTGTGTGGTCCTCTCCACAGCAGATGTAAACAACCTGTTGAGACCTGAGAGTCTTCAGCAAGACTGGGAAACGGCGATCTAAAGAACAGCACACATCCCATTAAACCACAGAGGATTATACTACTTTATTATTCATTCATTCATTTACCTTCGGAATGAACCACCAACTTATCCAGCATTTGTTTTACGCAGTGAATGCCCTTCCAGCCGCAACCCAGTACTGGGAAACACACATACACTCTCACATTCTCACACACACACTATATATATATATATATATGATCCATCAAAGCAAAACCAGTTTTAGGAAATTCCATTAATGCATGGTTGGTTACGACAGAACAATATTTGGCCGATATACAACTATTTAAAAATCTGTGGGTGCAAAAATATATATAATTCTGACCCTGGACCACAAAACCTTATTCTGTCTTATTTTGCAAAAGTATCTTGAACAAAAATATACTGTATGGGTTATTGATTTTTCTTTTATGCAAAAAATCATTAGTATAATAAGTAAAGATCATGTTCCATAAAGACACTTGGTAAATTTCCTACTGAATTTATATCAAAACTTCATTAGCAATAAGCTTTGTAAAACTTTAAAAGAAGATTTTCTCAATATTTGGATATTTTGTAACCCTCAGATTCTAGATTTTCAACATGTGTAACATCATGTAACATGATCTTTACTAATGTTGTTTGGCATAAAAGAAAAATTTATAATTTGACCCATACAAAGTGGCACTGCAAAATTATTTTAGTGGCACTATTTATACAAGTATTATATTTATATTATTAAATTATATTTATATTAGTGGCACTATTTATACAAGTATTATATTTATATTATAAAATTATATTTATATTAGTGGCACTATTTATACAAGTATTATATTTATATTATTAAATTATATTTATATTAGTGGCACTATTTTGCACTGCAAAAATAAAAAGTTTGTGTCTTGTTTCTAATGTGTCTTGTTAAAAAACCTTAAATCGAGAAGCATTTTCTAGACAAATAAAAATAATTAGTCAAAATTAAGTGAGATTTACATTAAAACAAGCAAAATAATCTGCCAAAGGAGTAAGCAAAATAAACTTTTTTTCTAAATGAAAACAAGATTATTTATCTTACCGCATTGGCAGATTATTTTGCTTGTTTTATTTCTGACATGCATCGTAAGACTAATACCTGTATGTTCCACAATCATGACATTTTCTTATCTGACTTTACTATTTTCCCTGTTCATCTACAGAATGTAAAGCAGCACTGAAAAGTAATGTAAAGCGCTATATGCAGTGGGGAAAATAAGTATTGAACACGTCACCATTTTTCTCAGAAAACACATTTCTAAAGGTGCCGTTGACTTGCAATTTTTCCTAGATGTTGGCAACAACCAAAGAAATCCATATATGCAAAGAAAACAACACTAATTAATTTACAAATGAAGTTCTTTGTAATAAAATGAAATGACGAAGGGAAAAAGTATTGAACACATGAAGAAAAGGAGGTGTAGTTCAGCAGTGAAAGCCCAGACAGCAGCTGAAATCTCTCAATAGTTCTTCAGCAACCCTCTGCCCTTCCTCAGTGTAAATGAATATCAGCTGCTTCAGTCCAACATCTGCATTAGCAGGAGGATGAAGATGAAACCAGGGTGGACATTTCAGCAAGACAATGATCCAAAACACAGCCAAGGAAACTCTCAGATACTTTCAGAGAAAGAAAATCAAGCAGTAGAACGGCCCAGGCAACTCCAATCCAATATAAAATACAAAATAAAGCTCAGATTTGATAGACGAGACCCACAGAACCATCAAGATTTTGACACTCTGTTGAAGTCTGTGAGAAACTCACACCAGAGCAATGCATGTGACTTCATTCTCCATATGAGAGGCGTCTTTAAGCTGCAGCACCAAAAAAGCCTTTTAGATAAAGTATTAAATGCCTTTCAGTGGTTCAGCACTTTCTCCTTCTGTCATTTAATTCTTGTTACACACAACTCATTTTCCAGATTTTGTTGTTTTGTTTTATTTTTATGTTTGTATTGTTTGGCTTTTTACCAAACTCTTCAATTCCATGTCAACAGCTCCTTTAGAAATATTATTGCCAGGAAAAAACCATGACAATGTGTTCAGTACTTATTTCCCCCGCTGTAAGTAAAGGTGACTCGAGCAGAGAAAACTGAAGGTGTTTGTTTTACCATCATTGTCTCCGAGGCCCAGCTGGCCAAACTTGTTTCGCCCCCATCCGAAAACGGCCCCAGAGAGCGTGAGGCCGAAGCTGTGAGCTCCGCCGGCGGATATCTGCCCGAATGGGACGCCCTGCAGAGACTGAATGACCTGCGGACAGCACACACACGCCCCCTGCTGCCCCAGACCCAGCTGACCGTACTTATTCTGGCCCCAGGAGAATATCTCGCCTCCTGGAGGAATACATCATTACAGATAATTAGGGTAAAGAAGGCAGTTTTAGATGCAGGAATCTGGTTTCGGATTATGTTTAGCAGCACACCTCGGGCTAAAGCAAGGGAATGCCAGTATCCACAGGCCACCTGGGTAATGTGAACCTCTGACAAGCTCTTGACAGTTCTGGAAACAGAGAGAAAATAATAAGAGCAGATCATGGAGTGTGAGCATTGTATTGTATTTACAGTTTTGTTATTTTGGTACAGAACCCATTATAGAGAGAATAATACTGTAGTCAGGGCTCCAACTGATTAAGCACTGGCATTTCTATATATATATATATATTTATTTCTCTATATATAGAGCAAATAGATCCAAACTTAATATTTGCGGTATGACTGTTGATTATTTGTTTCTCACATTTTTTCTTCCCACCATTTTTATTTTTTCTTTATTTAATACTTCATTTTATCTTTACCTGGGCACACGCAGACAGTCTTCTACAATGGAAAGTCCGAGCTGTCCATCTGATCCCAAACCCCACGCGAACACTTGTCCTTTATCATTCAGAGCTAGAGTATGAGCTTCTCCACACGACACGGCCACAATGTTCTGCGCATCCAGAGACACCACCTGCTCTGGAGACGAGATGGAAACAGAGTAATACATGAAATAAAGGCAGTATATTTATTCATTCATTTTCTTTTCGGCTTAGTCCCTTTATTAATCAGGGGGCGCCACAGCGGAATGAACCGCCAACTAATCCAGCATATGTTTTACGCAGTGGATGCCCTTCCAGCTGCAACCCAACACTGGGAAACACCCATACACTCCTGCATTCATACACATACACTACGGCCAATTTAGTTCATCAATTCCCCTATAGCGCATGTGTTTGGACTGTGGGGGAAACCGGAGCACCCGGAGGAAACCCACGCCAACACGGGGAGAACCCAGCCGAGGCTCGAACCAGCAACCTTCTTGCTGTGAGGCGATCGTGCTACCCACTGTGCCACCGTGATGCCCTAAGCCAGTATATTGTGCATTTTAATTCAAATACTTCCAAAGGGCTGTTTAACAGAGAGATTTGTTTTTAAAACATAATAGCTTTAATTATCAACTATCAGAAACAAGCTCATCTTCATCACAAACTCTGCGAATGTCCAGGTTTTCCAGTATTCCATCAGTAATTACTCAGTGGACAACACTCTTTTCTTTTGCAAATGCTTAAAAGGACATTTTTGTACAGTCTGGTTGTTTATATACTCTATACTTGACGTTCTGGGTCAGAGGTCATGTGACAGCTAAGGAACAGACAGTTGTTGCAGTCCTTTATAACAGCGATCAGTGTCACACTGACCGGTCATATACATTTCAGACAGAACAGATTAATTTCAGTGGATGTTGTGAAAGTACAGCCTATTTCACTGACAGAATGCAGAGATTATGCAGACAACATTAATAATAATAATAATAACAGTCAGATGTTTCTTAAGCAGCCAATCAGGCTATTACAAGTCTTGTCGCCTATCCAAGTTTTAGGAACAACCAATAATAAGTTGACTTCTAGTTGATCATTTGGTATCAGAAGTGGCTTATATGAAAGGCAAAGGCCTCTAGATTACACTTATTTTACCACAATAAAATATGATCATGCCTTGATTTGTAATGATTTAATTAGGACAGTAAGGTCTGACTTTGCTTAGACAAAAGTCTTGTCACTGAACAGAAATAATGTCCAGTATAGAATATAAAGTCATGGTGCAGTGGAAACAGAATGAATATTGTGTCTGACTCCATGAGCTTGGAGGACTGCATCCATACATCTCTGCAATGACTCAAATCACTGATTAATAAAGTCATCTGGAATGGCAAAGAAAGCGTTCTTGCAGGACTCCCAGAGTTCATCAAGATCCTTTGGATTTATCTTCAATGCCTCCTCCTTCATCTTACCCCAGACATGCTCAATAATGTTCATGTCTGGTGACTGGGCTGGCCAATCCTGGAGCACCTTGACCTTCTTTGCTTTGAGGAACTTTGATGTGGAGGCTGAAGTATGAGAAGGAGCGCTATCCTGCTGAAGAATTTGCCCTCTCCTGTGGTTTGTAATGTAATGGGCAGCACAAATGTCTTGATACCTCAGGCTGTTGATGTTGCCATCCACTCTGCAGATCTCTCGCACGCCCCCATACTGAATGTAACCCCAAACCATGATGTTTCCTTCACCAAACTTGACTGATTTCTGTGACAATCTTGGCGGGTTCCAGTAGGTCTTCTGCAGTATTTGTGATGATTGGGATGCAGTTCAACAGATGATTCATGGGAAAAATCATCGACCTTCTGACACTTTTCCAAATGATCAACTAGAAGTCAAGCTATTATTTGTTGCTCTTACAGCTGGGATCCACGACAAGACTTTTGTCAGGTAGTGTACAAGTATAGTAGTACAGTGTATTTATATTTAATGCCATGTCAGCATCTTAGGATATTTTTATGGCAAAAACTAGAAAATGCAAAAATAAACAATACAACTAGCAAACAATTTACATAATACAAATTTGTTTCTGGAAAATACATATCATATACAAAAATTATTGTTCATATTAGACTTTTTTTAAATTATACTTTATGTTTAACATGAAACACTACCTAATCTCAATTTGCTTGGGGGAAAAAATTATAAAAATGAAGGGTGAGGCTTGATTTTATGCAGAAGCAAATGTTCAGATATTGTGATTCATGCAAAAATAAAGTCTGCTAATTACTAGAAACCACCCTAGTATTAAAGTGACAGTTCACACAAATATGAAGATTTACTCTCAGTTTACTCTCCCTAAAGTGGTTCCAAACCGGTTTGAGTTTCGTTTTTTTGTTGAACTCAAAAGGAGATATTTTGAAGAATGTTGAAAACTGGTAGCTATTGACTTCCATGGTATTTCTTTTTACTACCATGGAAGTCAATATCTGGTTTTTTCCCCCAACATTCTTCAAATGATCTCATTTTGTGTTCAGCAGAAAAAAGACACACAAACACATTGACGTGAATTAAATTAATACTGTTTATTTTTTATTAGTGTTGGGCAAAGATTAATTGCAATTAAAATAAAAATCGCATCCAAAATAAAAGTTTGTTTTGACATAATATATGTGTGTGTGTTATATATTTTTTATGTATATGTGATATACACACACAAACACACACACATAGAAACAAACCTATTCAAAACAATTATGTTGCATAGATATGTAAATTTATAAATAATTTGTATCATATCCATATATATTTTATATCTAAATTTAAATAAACTTTTTCTCAAATATATGCACACGTGTATTTATACATAATAAATATACACAGTTCACACAGTTAAATTATGTCAAAACAAACCTTTATTTTGGAAGCGATAAATTTTTGCTCAGCACTAATTTTTTATTTGCACATTATTACTATTATTCTCATCATATATCTTATATATGCAACAACGGACTGTCCGCTTGCACATACCCACTTTTACATTCAGTTTCTGCACATGGATGCTGTTATAGTTTTGCACAATATTCATTCTCTGCTAGATTTTGCATGACAGTTGTTAACATTTACACATTAATGTATATAGAAACCTTCTTTATTATTATTATTATTATTTATTTCATAGTTTATACTCTTGTTTACTTTTTGCATGCCTATTATGCTTATATTGTTTAATATACAGTTGAAGTCAAATTTATTCGCACTCCTGTGAATTTCTTTTTCAAATATTTCCCAAATGATGTTGAACAGATTCAGGAATTTTTCACAGTATTTCCTATAATATTTTTTCTTCTGGAGAAAGTCTTATTTGTTTTATTTCGGCTAGAATAAAAGCAGTTCTTAATTTTTTAACACCATTTTAAGGTCAATATTATTAGCCCCCTTAAGCAATATTAGTTTTGGATTGTGTCCAGAACAAACCACTGTTATACAATGACTTGCCTAATTACCCTAACTTTACCCTAATTAACCTAATTAAGCCTTTAAATGTCACTTTAAGCTGAATACTAGTGTCTTGAAGAATATCTAGTCAAATATTATGTGCTGTCATCATGGCAAAGAGAAAAGAAATCAGCTATTAGAAATGAGTTATTAAAACTATTATGTTTAGAAATGTGTTGAAAAAATCCTTATTGGCATTCAGCATGGACACCAAAGTAATAATGTCATTGTACAACCCTTACTGTGCATATGACATTAAACACTTTAAATCACTTTATGTGCGTCCTTACCTGGTTTCTTGCGGGCTTTCTCGTGCCCCAGTTGCCCCAGGTCATTACAGCCGCAGGTGTAAACCGTCCCGTCCTCCAGCAGGAAGACAGTATGGCGTCTCCCGCAGCCCACATCCCGCACACGCTTGCCCTCGAAAAACTCACATCTGCGGGGCTCCAGCAGCACCTCCTCATCGATGCCTCCTAAACCCAGCTGCCCGTAGGAGGCGTTTCCCCAACATAACATCACGACGGGCCCGAGTGCCCGCTCTCGTCCCACGACTCTCTTCACGCACCTGTCAGGCAAACAAACAATAATAAATAAATCACTCGAAAATGTACGCATAACTTGAGGCATGTATTATTGTTAATGAGACGCAAGCAGTTACATGAAAATGTTTGTTTATTAAAATGTAAAAAGACACATTTTTTTTAAACAGCAACAACACAGAAAATTAATAAATAAATAATGTTTAATAAAAAGCTTAAAATAAATAAACTAATATATAAAAAATTTATTATAAATAAAAAATATATATATTTCAGTAATCCGACTACTATCTTTATATAGTTACAAAATGTATTTTATATAACCATGCACACAACACAACAACGCAGGAAAAAAATATATTTAAAAAATAATATTATTCTATAATAATTATATATATATACACTAAAATTAAATAACCTTGTTCAATAAAATAATTAAAATTAAAATAAATAAGCATTTTATTAGGATAAATAAACATAACCAAGACTGGATTCTTATAAGCTAATAATTATAAAATATATGTATAAAAAATTATTTAAAAAAATAAATATAAAAAAATTATTAAATCCGATTCAAACTAATAAATTATCAATTAATTTGCTTAAAATAATTAATAAATAAAGTGATATTTGTGGAGAAAAAGGACACAAAAAACAACAACACAGAAAATAAATAAACAAATAGAATTTTAATAAAACATATTTAAAAATTAAACAAAGTAATCACAATAAAATTATAAATAAACTAATAATTATAAAACAATATATACAAAAACATGATTAATTAAGATTTAAACAAACAAATTAGCAAATAATTTGCTTCAAATAATTAATCAATAAAATATCAAATAAATAAATACATAATAAACATACATCAGAATTAAAAATTACATAAAAACAACAATAGAAAAACTGACTTAATCTGAGTCAACTGACTCAAATATTGAATAATCTGAATAAAGAACTGAATAAATATGTAAACAAATAAAAACAGTTCTGATTTTAATTTAACTACATGTCGTAAATTTAATAATAACACTAATAAATATAATAATAAAAAATGAAATACGACTATCATGACAAAATTAAATGTAAAAATATAAAAATGACAAACTAACAGATTATAAATTAAAAATATAATCACATCTGTGAAATTAAAATAACACTGATTAGAGTACATTTCCCAGTGATGGGTTGCAGCTGGAAGGGCATCCGCTGCGTAAAACATATGCTGGATAAGTTGGTGGTTCATTCCGCTGTGGTGACCCCAGATTAATAAAGGGACTAAGCCAAAAAGAAAACGAATTAATGAATAGAGTTAAATAAATAAATAAATAAAAATGTTGTTTAATAAAAAAAGATTAAAATAAATAAATAATTACAATATAATTATAAATAAACAAATAAATATAAAACAATATATGCAAGAACATGATTAATTAAGATTTGAACAAATATACAATCAAATAATTTGCTTAAAATAATTAATTATTAAAATAACAAGGGATATTTGAAGAGATAAATAAATAAATAAATAAATACATAATAAACATACTTCAGATCAAAAATTTACACAACAAAACAATTGAAATATTGACTTAATAATCTGAATAAACAACTGAATAAACATGTAAATAAATAAAAACAGTTCTGGTTTTAGTTTAACTAAATGTAGTAAATGTAATAATAACACTGATACATATTAATAATATTAAATGGAATATGACTATCATGACAAAATTAAATGTAAAACAAATGACAAACTAACAGATTATAAATTAAAACTACAAGCGATTAGAGTAAAATAAATAAATAAATAGAAATGTTGTTTAATAAAAAAAAGATTAAAATAAATAAAGCAATTATAATATACTTATAAATAAACAAATAATTATAAAACAATATATGCAAAAACATGATTAATTAAGATTAAAACAAAATCATTAAAATATCAAATAAATAAATACATAATAAACATACTTCAGATAAAAAAACATAAAAAACAACAACAGAAATATTGACTTAATCTGAGTCAGTTGATTCAAATATTGGCTTAACTATTGAATAATCTGAATAAAAAATTGAATAAATATGCAAATAAAAACAGTCCTAATCTCCATTTAACTAAACGTCATAGATTTAATTACCAGTGGTGGAAAGAGTCCTGAAAAATCATACTCAAGTAAAAGTACCATTACTTGCCTACAAATGTAGTGCAAGCAGAGTAAAAGTATCTGTTGTAAATATTACTCAAAGTATGAGTAAAAAGTAGACCTTTCAAAAGTACTCGAGAGTAGTGAGTAGTGAGTATTACGCTAGCAAAGGTTGATGCGTTTACGCCCGATTCACACGTATTCTTGACGCCCGATTCTTCAGCATCAACGCTTGACAGAGGGCGTGTCTGAAGTTGGGGCTGACGCGATCGTCATAGCAGCGTCAGCCAATGAAATTAGTCAGCAATCGGCTACTGTCTGAGCTGGTGTATTTGCATACAGTGATCTGATTGGCTGACGCTTCCGTTGGCGCTTGAAAAGTTGAGAAAGTCCCAACTTCTGCAGCGAGCAACGCCACTGAAGCGGCACCGACGGATCCACAATGCAGTTCCGCAACGCTTAACGTCACCCATTCAAAGTGAAGTTACATGTAATTTGTGCATGTGTGTGTGTGTGTGTGTAAACGTAACATTCTGTAGTGCATTAAATTATTCTTTAAGGCCATTTCGGTTATCATACTGTAAACATCCGTCATCTCCTCATCAGTGACATTCAGTCTAAACAGTCTCTGGGTCATTGTGTGTAAAGTATCTTCTTGGACACTTTTAATGCCTCCAAACAGTTTGCTGCATGTCTTAGTTCATTATGATGTGATTTACCTTCTATGTGCGATTTGATTGGACAGGAATCACAGGACTGATTTTTCTAATCCCCACAGACAAGAAATAATAAAGTAGTGACCGCAGGTTGAAGGAAAGTAGTGGAGTAAAAGTACCGATACAGCAGGGTGTTGGAGGCACTGTGGTTCGGAACTGGCTAATCATCATCATATATTCTGGGGATGTCCAATTTTACACCTGTTTTGGAAGGATATACACAAGACACTGAAGGAAATATTGAAGATCGAGATCCGGTTTCAATTTTCAGTGCTATACCTAGGAATTTTTGAGTTGCATGAGGCTAGAGACATTGTATTTATGGAGAATATTTCTGGTCGCTGCCAAGAAGGCTATTACACGTAAATGGCTTCAGCTAATCCCTCCCACTTTAGAAGATTGGAAAGCAATTGTTGTAGAAATATGGAAGATGGAAACTTTTACTTTCTCCCTAACACTAAAAAACAGAAAGGGGGTACTCTATGGAGCAAGTGGTAAGAAATTTTGGACTCCGAGATTAATCAGTGCTGATGTATGCAAGTATGCATCCGTGTATGTGTAAATAGTATTGTATGTAACCATGCAAGGCCACTCTTACTATGTTCTTTACCCTGTTGTCTTTGTTCAATATTTATATTTTATTTTATTATTATTATTATTATTATTATTTCCTCCTCCTTAAATGGTATTGTAAACTCTCGGATATTGTAAGTTACAATATTATATTTTGAAATAAATAATTAAATAATAAATGAATAAAAAAAGTACCGATACAGCAGTAAAAATGTACTCCAGGGAAAGTGAAAGTACACATTCTTAAAACGACTTCGTAAATTACAATTCCCGAGCAAAAACTACTCGATTACAGTAGTTTGAGTATTTGTAATTTGTTACTTTACACCACTGATAATAACACGAATACAAATTAATAATAACAATAAAGATTAACATGACTGTCAAGACAACAATACAACGTTATTAAACGTATATGAATAAACGTATATCAATAAACAATTAAACGTAAAAATACAAAAACGACAGACTATTAGTTAAAGCTACAAGCACATTTGTGAAATTAAAATAACTCTGATTATTAACACAGTTTAAACAGATGAAAATGAAAGCATGGGAATTAGTCCCGCCCTAGAGAGAAAACCCTCTAGAAAGTTCTGTTTGTGGGAGTTGAGCATATAAACAATTATTGCATAACACAGATTACAGTCAACCACTACACCTGGTTGCCATTTAAACAGGTATTAACACTCTGTGAAGATATTAGTAACTCTGTTTTAACTCCCGATAGTCAAATGTAGCATTGCATCACATTAAAACCACAGAGCACGTGACTGACGTGAGATTTAAATACCCTGATAACATGACAACAGTGACGTATGGGTGGAATAATATTTGAATATATATACGTTTATTAACGACTACATTTTACTTAATTAAGATAAATAAACATAACTAAAGATCGATTTATATAAAGTAACAAGTATAAAATAATAAACAAAATAAAAGCACGACTCAAACGAATAATTAGGTTGAAACAATGTGCTTAAAATAAGATAATTGATGACAAAAGAACAGAAATACGGTACGTAAATAAATAAAAACAGTACAATGAAGGCAATAAATAGTGTAGCTAATAGCTGACAGGGAAATATTCCTAATTTCTTAAAGCCTAATAACAACAATACGATATGTTTAAATAAATATACTCACTATTATTATTATTATTATTATTATTAACCAAAATTAATGATGACAAAAATGACAAATGACAACATTTTAATGACAAAAATGACAAACTAGTTACATTTTAGGTTTGATTTTGTACTATAACGTTAGATTTTAATGCACAGTTAACGTTACATCCTATGTATACAACACGACACATTTAACTAAACAAGTTTAACAAAATAGAAATGACGAATGAGTGTTTTAAATGATTAAACAGTGACGTATGGGTGGAATAATATTTGAATATATATACGTTTATTAACGACTACATTTTACTTAATTAAGATAAACATAACGAAAAATCGATTTATATAAACTAAACAAGTATAAAATAATAAACACAAAATA
>CAIGQV010003909.1:323094-337825 GCA_903798115.1 Danio jaintianensis | reverse complement strand
AAATCAGCCTGCCGTTTCTTACCTGTTGATATTTTAATGTAATGCTCTTGTGGACGCGTCCAGCATAGACTCGGTGCTTATATTTACATGAGTGCGATTAATTGTTAGTATTAAATGTTCTGTACTGTCCTGACAGCCAGCAGCAGGGCGCGCGCTTTAATACACACAGCCGAACAAACGCGAAGCTGCTGTAATATTCTAGAGCGTTTCAGGAGACCGGATGTGACGACACACGCAGAGTTCCTGCAGCTAGAAGAGATACAGCTGCGGGAGACGTTATTTTTTACTATGAAAATACTAAGTTTTTATCTTTTTAAAAAAATTTTATACTGAATGCACAATTTTTTTTATTCATAAGCAGAAATGGCTTAAATCTCCTTTGTTTGTTTTTTCCATTTTTTTCTTGCTGAATTTGACTCGTTTCCTCTCTTAAATTTACTAAAAACAAGAAAAGTGCAATTTGTTTTTTTTATGTATTCCGAAAATATTTTTAAGGACACAAAAATTAATAATAAATAAATAAATAATTGTCGATTTTATTTAGTTTTCTCTATTATGTAGCCTAATAGCTTTAATTTATGTAAACCCATTCATGCTAACCCAAATTATTGTTTTATTTTCTTGTTATTGTTATGATTTATTTTCCCTCTGTATGTTATCTTTACATTTAAGAGATATAATTGTCATATTTCCCTGTTATTGTACAAGTTTGACAAAAAAAATGAAGCTACAAAAAAAAAAGGGGATACAGCCGCGGTATACTTAAAAAAAAATTCATTTTCTTTAAGAGACTACGGCCCAAGTCTGCAGAATATTGTTAATAAAAAAGCAAAGAAGACTAGTAATAAAGTAATATTTTCAGGAATATAAGATTTTTAATTACTGGATGTTTTGTATGTACACTCTGGCATATGTTTTGTATATCATAAAAAAGGGATACAGCCGCGGACGGAGATAAACGGTAATTATTTATATTATTTATTAATTTACGCATTATTTGTATTTTAATAACGTCTAAAACGCCTAAACCCAACCTCACAGTAATTATACCCAATATTATTCATATTGTTTATTAAAATTGGGGTAAAGTCTCCAGATGGGATACAGCTGCGGATACGCACGTCAATATAGCATCATTTTTGTGACACTGTACAACAATAATTCATACTTTAACATTACTGTGAGGGTTGGGTTTAAGGGTAGACCTTAATAAAATACAATTTAATGGGTAATTTAATAAATAATAATAATACTCGCTATAATTACTGGATTTACATTACTGTAAGGGTTGGGTTTAGGGGTAGGCATTAATAAAATACAATTTAATGAGTAATTTAATAAATAATATGATTAATACTCGGTATAATTACTGTTTTTACATTACTGTGAGGGTTGGGGTAGGGGTAGGCGTTAATAAAACACAATTAAAGGTATTTTAATAAATAATAATTCTCGTTAACTTTCGTCCGCAGCTGTATCCCTTCTAGAAACAACCCGCTGTGCGTTTTAACAGGTTTTAACAAGAAAAACGAAACAACCTAACACGTATAATAATAATAATAATAATAATAATAATAATAATAATAATAATAATAATAACAACAATATGTATTCGGGATTTGAAAATTTTTAGATCTGTAAGGAATGTTGAAGATTTGCGACAGCATTAAGCTTTATATAAATATATATATATTCGCATCCAGAGAAGATAAAAAGCCCATAAATTTGAATCTAAAGCAAACAGCCATTGTTATTGAATGTGGTTTAATCTAGCCCATAGATATCTATGAATCTAGCCTACTAGAAATGCTTCACAGGCCATTCTTCAAAATAAAAGTCACTTCAAAATATAACGCTCACCGTTTTTGAGAACAAGAAAAAAAACCCGGTTTTGATTGCCACAAGATTGATTGAAACTTTATGTATGATTTTATCAAATTAATATTTATATTAAATAATTATATTCATTATCTCTCTCTCTCTATTTATTTAAATATATGTATTTATTGTTACTTGATTCTTATGTTTTATGCAGAAATAACAACAACGATTAACCACAAAACTATATTTCCATTATCTTGTTGCTTAAATCATATTTGCGGCTTGATTGATGTATTTTATATCATATTATAATACATTTACCATTTTACTTTATACGATAGTCTACATTCAGACTGACAAAATATAATTTTTGGAGATACAACAAACACTTCTGGCATCTTTCAGATCAGTAGTTGTCACGATTTAACAGCCATAATCAGATTTTAATGCATTTTTATAGAGAAAGAGCATATTAAATGTAATTAAACTTCTGCTCTAATCTTAAAAAATAAGGTTTAGTATAAAACATTGACATTTTAGTGAGTGTGTTCTGGGTGGCATGGTGGCTCAGTGGTTAGCACTGTCGCCTCACAGCAAGAAGGTCGCTGGTTCGAGTCCCGGCTGGGTCAGTTGGCTTTTCTGTGTGGAGTTTGCATGTTCTCCCCGTGTTGATGTGGGTTTCCTCCGGGTGCTCCGGTTACCCCCACAGTCCAAACACACGCGCTATAGGGGAATTGGGTAAGCTAAATTGGCCGTAGTGTATGAGTGTGTGTGTGTGTGAGAGAATGAGTGTGTGTATAGGCGTTTCCCAGTACTGGGTTGGAGCTGGAAGGGCATCCGCTGTGTTAAACATATGCTGGATAAGTTGGCGGTTCATTCCACTGTGACGACCCCTGATGAATAAAGGGACTAAGCCAAAGGAAAATGAATGAGTTTCACATATAATCAACATTTATTCTACAAACACACCCGCTCATATTGTGATCAGAACAAATGCATCAGTTTACATGAGATTAAAAATAAGATTTCTCTGTAAGAATTGATTTTGTGATTCTCAAATTCCCAAAACAAACAAATAAATAAAAGAGATACAGTGAATTTCCACATTTCCTCTCACACACACACACACACACACACACACACACACACACATTTGTGGATATTTTTGAACACTGAAAAGAGTGACATTTGTATATAAACATACATTCCAGTTGCTATAAACCTTAATGTAAATGTGAACACCACAACCCAAAACAGGATACAACAGAAACGTTGCGTTTTTATTAAAAAGAACAACAACACACAACTAAACAGAACACTGTACCAAAGTGCATTTATAAGGTCACAAGACAATAATATTCAATATATTCAATGAGGTAGAGCAAAACAATTGCTTTAGTGTTAGTAAAAAGCACAGTAATTTTGTGTTACTTCAAACGGTCTTCATTGATGAAAGATTCCTGTAAAGCAGTGTTTCTCAACCACGTTCCTGGAGGACCACCAGCTCTGCACATTTTCCATGTCTCCTTTATCAAACACACCAGATCATCAGCTCATTAGCAGAGACTGAAAGACCGGTAATGGGTGTGACAGACAAAGAAGACATCCAAAACATGCAGTGTTGGTGGTCCTCCAGGAACGTGGTTGAGAAACACTGCTGAAAACAATAATAATATTAATAATAATAATAATAATAATAATATTAATAATACTAATAATAATGAAATTGAAGGGACAGTTCACACAAAAATTTAATCTGTCATCATTTACTCACTTCGCTTGTCTCAAACCTGTTCGAGCTTCTTCTGTTGATCAAAATATATATATATATTTTCAAGAATCCCATTGACTGCCATAGTATTTTGTTCTTCCTTCTATGGTAGGCAATGGTTGCCAGCATTCTTCAAAATACCTTCATTTGTGTTTAACTTGAAAAACATAAACTATGAAAGTTTGTAACCACTTGACTGAGCAAATGATGATTAAAATTGCATTTTTTTTAGGGTGAACTATCACTTCAAGTAAACATAACACAACAAACGAACACCAAAAGGCAGTTTTCAGTGCATTATAATATTGCACATTTCAATATTTACCCCCACACCCCACGAACTTTACAGTGATTTAAGTCCTCTACGTTCACCCTGATTAAATTAAAAAGAATTCAGCAGCTGAAGTGGCTCAAATCAAGTAACATTAAAGGGATAGTTCACTAAAAATCGACATTTACTCACTCCAGTGTCTCTTTCTACAGTTCAACACAAAACAAGACATACTGAAGAATTTTGGAAAAAAAAAACATCCATTGACATCCATAGTATTTTTTTAATTTGTTTTTTAAAGTAATAGTTCACGCCAAAATTAAAATTACCCCCTAATTTGCTTAAGCCATCTTTATGTATATGGTTTTTGTTTCAGTCTGACAAACCCAGTCGGAGTAGTTATACAATTTATCCTAGCTCTTCCATATTATATAATGATATTGGATAGGGACTTTTATTTTGAAACTTCCAAAATTAATCGTCTAACAAACTCATATGCCGCTGGGGGGTTACCATATGTCTATTAAAGCAGATTCCCTTGTTCACATGTTTTTGTAACAGAAATATTAAACATTAAACTCTAAATTACTGACTTCTGGTGGCGAGCGAATGCACGTTATATGCGACTAATGTTTACGTCGTTTTACATTTTTAACGACATTTTAAGAGTAATATATTGTGTAACGTTATACGGTAATGCCAAGTCAACTAGTTTTATTGTTCATCGTCATCTTTTGTGTGGCAAAAAAAGTGGCAAGTGTTTCCTGCAAGACACGTTTATTCCCGTTGCTTCTGCTACAAATGCGTCAAACGTTGTATTCGTAATAAAGTCAATTTGCTACGTTATTACATTATTTGTCATTATTTGTTGAGTATATAATTAAAAAAAGTGAAATATTTCTGTTAAAAAAACATCAATCCGCTTCATAAGACATGTGTAAGACATATGAGTTAGTTTGACGGCAGATTTACGCATTTTTTTAAAATTTCAAAATAAAAGTCACTATCGAAAACCATTATACAGCATGGAGAAGCCAGAGTTAGTTTGACAAACACAGTCGGAGTAGTTTTAAATTTTATCCTTGCTCTTCCATACTATATAACGATATTGGACAGGGACTTTTATATTGAAGCTTCCAAAGCTAATCATCAAACTAACTCATATGCCGCCGGGGGATTAACATATGTCTATTAAAGCAGATTCACATGTTTTTGTAACAGAAATATTAAACATTAAACTCTAAATTACTGACTTCTGGTGGCGAGCGAATGCACATTATACGCAACGTTAATGTTTACAGCATTTTACGTTTTTCACGTTTATGTGAGTAGAGTAATATATTGTGTAACGTTATACGGTAACGACACACCAACCAGTTTTCTTGTTCATTGTCATCTTTTGTGTGGTAAAAAAAAAAACTGTGCTAAGCGTTTCCTGCAAGACATGTCTATTCCCGGAGCTTCCGCTACGAATGCGTCAAACATTGTACACGTCAGTCGCGCATAAATTTGGTCACCACTGGAAGTCAGTGATTGGGTTTTATAATTAAAAAGAAATGTTAATATTTCTGTTACAAAAACACATCAATCCGCTTCATAAAACATGCGTAAGACATACAAGTTAATTTGACTTTTTAAATTTCAAAATAAAAGTCACTATCCAACACCATTATACAGTATAGAAGAACCAGAGTTAGTCTGACGACAGATGTACACATTGTTTTGAAATTTCAAAATAAAAGTTATTATCCAACACCATTATACAGTATAGAAGAGCCATAGTTAGTTTGGAAGAGTTACAAGTTAGTTTGACGACAGATTTACGCGCTTTTAGAAAGTGACTTTTAATTTGAACTTTTCAAAAGCGTGTAAATGTGTCCTCAAACTAACTTGTAGCTCTTCTCAACTAACTCTGTCTCTTTCATGTTGCATAATGGTTTTAGATAGTGACTTTTATTTTGAAATTCCCAAAACTATTATACAACACGGAAGAGTCAGAGTTAATTCGGAAGAGCTACAAGTTAGTTTGACGTCAGATTTACATGGTTTGGGAAATTACAAAATAAAAGTCAATATCCAACACCATTATACAGCATGGAAGAGGCACAGTTAGTTTGGAAGAGCTACGAAAGTTTGACGACAGATTTACACCCTTTTGAAATATTCAAAATAAAAAAAGTCACTGTCCAACACCATTAAACAGCATGGAAAAGCTACAAGTTAGTTTGAGAACAGATTTACGGGCTTTTGGAAATTTCTAAATAAAAGTCACTATCGCGCTTTTGGAATTTACAGCATGTAAGAGCCAGAGTTAGTTTGGAAGAGCTACGAGTTAGTTTGACGACAGATTTACACACTTTTGGACATTTCAAACTAAACGTCACTGTCCAACATCGTTATACAGCATGGAAGAGCTACACATGGAAGAGCTGCGAGTCAGTTTGACGACAGATTTGTGTTTTTTGAAATTTCAAAATAAAAGTAACTATCCCACACTATTATACAGCACTGAAGAGTTACACATAGAAGAGCTACGAGTTACTTTGACGACAGATTTACGTTGTTTTGAGAATTTCAAAATAAAAGATACTATCACACACAATTATACAGAATTAAAGAGGCAAAGTTAGTTTGGAAGAGCTACGCATGGATGAGCTACAAGTTGGTTTGAGGACAGATTTATGCGATTTTGGAAATTTCATAATAAAAGTCAATATCCCACACAATTATACAGCATGGAAGTAATACAGCAATAAGTTTACAGCACGGAAGCATTACGCATAGAAGAGCTAGGAGTTAATTTGACGACAGATTTACGTGCTTTCGGAAATATCTAAATAAAAGTCACACATCCCGCATTATTACACAGCAAGGAAAAGCCAGTGTTAGTTTGGAAGAGCGACGCATGGAAGAGCTACAAGTAAGTTTGAGGACAGTTTTATGCGGTTTTGGAAATTTCAAAATAAAAGTCACTATCCAACACCATTATACAGCATGGAAGTGCCATGATAAAATTTAAAACTACTCCAACTGTGTTCGTCTGACAGGAAAAAAAGTCATTTATACAGAGGATGGCTAAAAGGGGAGTTGAATAGGGAGTTGAATAATTTAAATTTTAGAGTGAACTATTCCTTCAATATAAGCTATTTTTCCAACATTCTTCAGAATATCTTCAACAGAAGTTTAGAGGAAATGGTAAAGAAATGTAAATTTTTGGGTGAACCAGCCCTTTAAGAGTTTTCTGGTGCTTGGAGTGCCACAGTAACACACAAAAGTCCCCTGTGCAGTGAAACGCTCTGGCAGTTTCCGTCTGCTGTGATCACCTGTCGAAGCAGGGGGCGCTGCAGGGGTAAAGCGGGTTAAGCTGGTACAGTCGGCCTGGCAGGTTCACCTTGGACTCCAGGCTCTGCAGCGGAGCAGTGGAGGCCTGCAGGGAAGCTGGACAGCAGGAGAAATAAGTATTGAAATAAGTAACATCTCATGATTTTTCCTAGTTGCTACTGATATCTGGTAAGTCAGAAAGCACATTTAGAAATATGTCTGCCCTTTTTTTCTGAAAAAAGTGTTTATGAAAGTGACAGTCATCATAAAAATGTGTTCAATGTTACCTGAGGTGTGTGTGCGGTATGTGGGTGGAGCTTGCGTCGACACGACCAGCGGCTGCATGTACTGTGTGTTCTGCCGCTGCATGAAAGGCTGCAGGGACACACTCGAGCCTGGAGCCGGAAACACCGTCTGTGCTGGTGGAGCTCCAGACGAAGGACACTTCTGCTTGTTGGCTTCTTTTACGTCGCTGTCGTGAGCTCTGGAGGAGAAAATGTAGATTTACTGGGGTTAATCTGAGCGTTTAACACCACGTAACATCTTTTAACATCAGGTAACAATGTAGCCCTCCTGTGAAATTTTGATTTCTCCAAGTGATGTGGACAGTATTTCCTATTATATTTTTATAATAAAAAAACAAATTATATATATATATATATACACACACAGCTGAAGTCAGAATTATTAAACCCCCTGAATTATTAGCCCCCGTTTATTTTTTTCCCCCCAATTTCTGTTTAACGGAGAGAAAGAATTTTCAACACATTTCTAAACATAATTTTAATAAGTCATTTCTATTAACTGATTTATTTTCTCTTTGCCATGATGACAGCACATAATATTTGATTAGATATTTTTCAAGACACTTCTATACAGCTTAAAGTGACATTTAAAGGCTTAATTAGCTTAATTAGGGTAAACTTAGGGTAATTAGGCAAGTCATTGTATAACAGTGGTTTGTTCTGGAGACTATAAAAAAAAATACAGCTTAAGGGGGCTAATAATATTGACCTTAAAATGGTTGTTAAAAAATTTAAAACTGCTTTTATTCTAGCCGAAATAAAACAAATAAGACTTTCTCCAGAAGAAAAAATATTATCAGACATACTGTGAAAATTTCCTTGCTCTGTTAAATATCATTTGGGAAATATTTGAAAAAGAACTATATATATATCTTCTCTGTCAAAACATCACTTGGAAAAATAATTAATCTCACAGGCTAAAAAAGTGGGGCAAATCATTGTTATTTTAGTAAATAAATAACAAAATAAAAAAATAAAAATATATAATAATAAATCAATCAATCAATCAATTAGACAATTAATTAATCAAGTAATATTTTCTCCGCAACATAAGAAGAGGGTGTGAAACTCACATCAGTTTTGTATGCTGTAATAAAAAATAAATAAATATATCAATAAATAAATATTTTCTGCGTATCAGACAAGAGCGGTGTGTGAAACTCACATCAGCAGTTTCTGTACGCAGGGCAGCAGTTGCTCCCAGCTGTAGGCCGACAGACGCTGCAGATGTGGCGGCCATGATGGAGAGAGACGGAGGATCACCCGTGAGGACGCCACACATGCTGCTGACACCAGAGACGGCACGAAACGCAGAAATGCATGATCTAAACCAAGACAGGAGTCACTTTTTATTAACACAAAAACAGATGAAAGAACTGAACAATCCTCATCCCCATTATGTCCCTTTTTACAAGATCCCTAGAGTGTGTGCGTGTGTGTGTGTGAAGTTTCAGCTCAAACTAGCACACAGATAATGTTTTCTAACTCTCTGAAACTGACCTTTTTAGGCTTTGATCCTAATTGTGGTGTTTTGGAGACTGTCGCTTTAAATTCAAATGAGATTGTGCTGTTTTCAGAAGAGCGGCAGATTTAAAACTAATGGCTAAATGCCCTCGCTTGACTCTAATGTAAGGAATTCAAATGTTTGCATTTCTATTGCCAATATATGCATTGGGATTCATAGGGAAATGAATCCCAATGCATATATAGGCAATAGGGAAAAAAAGAAATTTAATTACTTGAGACAATGCTACATACAAATTTGCCATTGTCTCAAGTAATTATATTTCTTTTGTTTAGACAGTAATTAGGCAAGTAATTTAAATATCATTTAAATGTAACTAACTAAAAAAGTAACTAACCCAGCACTGATTTTATTGCACGTAACTTCATTGCATTTTTGTGTATAACGACATTAAATATGCAAATCTAACCCTACCTACATGTGACGAATGATAAAAGCTATCTTTTCCATGTTAAAAGGAGTTTTTGTCCTAACTATCAGCGAATGCTTTCTATAGCTTCATCCACACTATGAGTGACTCGCAGCGGCAAAGAGACAATCGACAGTTCATTTCAATGGAGAGTGAGCGACTTCTGGCAACCTCAGTCTACGCGAGCGACAGCAGCCGTTGGTGACCAGGTGGGCATGTCGGGCGACACAACAAAGTTGAGAATCCGTCAACTTTATGCAAATGAAGAGCGACTTTTTTGAGCGACAGTAGGAGCAACAGTAGAGCTCACGCGATCCTCTCTCAGCTCCTGCAGAGGCTGGTTGTATTCTCCATGCTGTAGACCTACACAGAGCTGCGTTTGCAGCAGATCGCCACCCAGAGAGACAGGCAGCGACAAAGTCCCTGCTAGTGTGAATGAGGCATATTTCTGCAACATTACAGCAGCATAAACTACTATGACAATGATCACCTCAAGTACTGATTATGTGCATTATTCAGCGTTAAATCCTCCCAATGTGAGTTTTAAAACAATTTCACGTGACATGTATTGCCATACTGAAAGCAGCAGCAGATAGTTCAGCTCAGATCTTGAAAATAAAATACCTAGCAGGCTCTTTGTAAAATGAGAGTCTGAACTGAGATTCAGTGCAAACCAACAACATCAGTCACTCAGTAGCCTATTAATAATGTTAAAGAGCTTATGTAGATGTATTCATTAGACTATAACCCTTACTATTTCATTAGGAGTGCAGTGGCTGCTATTTAAATGTTTCTGATGCAACACTTTTGGTGCAGACAGACAAATTGCTTGTCACTGGAATCTTGTCGTGTCACGTGTTGTTCTGAAAATGCATTGCATGTGTATTTGGCAGTGGCTGTTGAACCTTGTAAAGAGACCTCGAGGAAGTAGTCAGCATATTTGGACATGTACAGCATGGTTTTCTCTATGCAGGTCATCGGCCAGCCGTCGTGCAGGTCCGTCTCGTTCACAGCGACCGGCAGGTAATACTCGATGAAGTGCGCGGCGGTCGGCAGGTACAGGTTCCACTGAAACGTCTCCAGAAGCAGCAGCTCCATGTGCAGGAGACCCGGTTTGGTCAGAATCAGATTCATGGAGCTCATGCAGCCCAGACTGTTGAGCGTCTCCAGCTTCGGGACACGGTCTTCCCTCTCCTCAAACTTACCTGCACAGAAAAGTCGTGGTTATAGATCATATGATGTATTGCAAACTTGAAAGGAGCACTCTATTTTCATTTGTTTATGAAATAGGCTGATTTTACAGCTCTCCAAAGAGGTAAGAATTTGAGTTTTACCATTTTTGAATCCATTCAGCCGATTTACAGGTCTGCCGAGAGCACTTTTAGCTTAACTTAGCATAGATCATTGAATCAGATTAGACCGTTAGCATCCATTCAGCCGATCTCCAGGTCTGCCGAGAGCACTTTTAGCTTAGCTTAGCATAGATAATTGAATCGGATTAGACCGTTCCTAGACATATCAGCCTAGAAAATAGCAACCTTTGATTTTCTGTTTGTCTTAGTACATGATGTAGCTACAGAAGTGTCAAACTAGGACAATTATAGAAACTCAAGATGCTAATGATCTAATCTGATTCAATGATCTATACTATGTGTAATTTTTTTTTGATTTTGATTGCTTCATATGCATTGATATTATCATTTAACTTGCTCTGTTAAGTTACTTTCATTATTGTTACTATCACAGTAATTTTCCTGTGTAGATTTTCGAACATGCATACCAATTACAAAATCTTTTCACTGCAATGATTATTTTTATTACTGGCTGATTTGTGCAATGGACTAGCAAAGATGTACAGTTGAGAGCAAAATTATTAGATTAGGTTCATTTTACAGCTCCCCAAGAGGTACAAATTTGAGTTTTACTGAGAACGAGAGCATAGATCATTGAATCAGATTAGACCGTTAGCATCTTCCTCAAAAATGACAGGAATGAGAGTATAGTTCCTAGACTTCATTCATTTTCCTTCGGCCTTCCTATTAATCAGCGGTCACCACAGCAGAATGAACCACCAGCTATTCCAGCATATGTTTTATGCAGCGAAGGCCCTTCCAGCCGGAACCCATCACTGGAAACACCCATACACACTCATTCACACACACACTCATACACTATGGCCAATTTGGTTTATTCAATTGACCTATAGTGCATGTGTTTGGACTGTGGGGGAAACCGGAGCACCCGGAGGAAACCCACGCCAACACGGGGAGAACATGCAAACTCCACACAGAAATCGCAACTGGCCCAGCCGGGGCTCAAACCAGCAACCTTCTTGCTGTGAGGCCACAGTGTTAACCACTGAGCCACCATGTCACCCGTTCCAAGACATATCGGCCTAAAAAAAAATCTTAGTCCAGGGGTGCACAAACTCTGTTCTGCAGGGCCGGTGTCCTACATAGTTTAGCTCCAAATTCCTTAACAAACCTACCTGGAAGTTTGTAGTATACCCAGAAAGAGCTTGATTAGCTGGTTCGGGAGTGTCTAACTGGGGTTGGAACTAAACTCTGCAGGACAACGGCCATCCAGGACCAAGTTTGGGCACCCCTGTCTTAATTACATGACATGTAACTACAGAAGCATCAAACTTTAAATAGGACAATGAAAGAAACTCAAGATGCTAATGGTCTAATCCAATTCAATGATCTATGCTAAGCTAAGCTAAAAGTGCTCCTGCCAGACCCAGAGATCAGATGAATAGATTGAATAATGGTAAAACTCAACGCTTCAATTCTAGGGGAGCTGTAAAATGAGCCTATTTCCAAAAAAATAAATAAATGAATAAATAAAAGCAGAGTGTTTCTATAAGAAGATATTCAACTATATAAAAGAACATACAAGTGCTGTTTGCCAATTCAAAAACAAGCAGTCTATTTAATGGTTGCCAGAGTGTTGCTATGGTGTTTTAATTCATTTTTTTGTTGTTGCTGAGAGATTGTGGCACGTTTCAGTGTGATCGTTTGGTGCATCGTGCGCAAAAAGAGCAGATGAGCTCACAATAACAATCATTAAGACGACTCTTACTGGCCAAAAGCAAGCAGGACAGCGCGACCATGTGAAGCTGCTGTACGGAGATGTCATAACGGTCCATGAACAGGTCCAGCAGATAAACAGCCAAGTGTCTGGCCGCCGGGCACAGCTTGAAGCGATTGCTGACTATAGCAATGAGGTCTGCGAAATACCGTCTGAGGCTCAGCTGCGGGGACTGGCCCTTGTATGCAGGCAACCGCAGCTCCTGGAAGACAAACAACAAGACAATCACATTGCAGCTAAGAGGTTTTGTAACGTTGATTTTTGCAATAACCAAGATAAGCTGATGAATTCATGCATACCAATTACAAAATCTTCTTACTGCAATGATCATTTTATTAATGGCTGGTCTGTGCAATGGACCAGCAAAGATGTACAGTTGAGTGGAAAATTATTTGACCACCTGTGAAATATTTATTCTTTTTCAAATATTTCACAAACAATATTTAAATGAGGCACAGAGATTTTCATAGTATTTACGATAATATTTTTTCTTCTGGAGAAAGTCTTATGCATTTTATTTCGACTAGAATAAAAGCAGTTTTTAATTTTTTTTAAGGTCAATATTATTCGCCCCTTTCAGCAATATTTGTTTTGGATTGTCTCCAGAACAAACCACTGTTATACAATGACTTGCCTAATTCAGCTAATTAACCTAGTTAAGTCTTTAAATGTCACTTTAAGCTGAATACTAGTATCTTGAAAAACATCTAGTCTAATATTATGTGCTGTCATCATGACAAAGAGAAAATAAATCAGTTATTAAAACTATTATGTTTAGAAATGTGTTGAAAAAAATATATTTTCTCCATTAAACTGAAATTGGGTAAAAAATATAAAAGAATTAAAATTTTACGGGGCCTAATAATTCTGACTTCAGCTGTATATGCAAGAATTAAAGTCGCATAAAAATTAATTATGTGTTGTTGCATATACGCATGCATTAAAATTGCAATAACATGCACTCATAAAGTTGCATGAATTTAGCTAACTGCATGTATTTAACCTGGATATGCATAAATTCTTTTATGTTGCAGTTACATGTATTGATTAAAGTTGCACAAGCCTGCATTCAAGTAGTAGTAACATGCACTCATTATAGTTATATATATTGTCATTATATGCATAGTTGAATGCATGCTTATAATGCAGGCATTTGTAATTTGAATGCATGCAAAGGCACCTTTTCTGAATTTATGTAACTGCACACATTTAAGCAGAATATGCATGAATTTAATTGCATATAAATTTATGCTGCAGTTACTTGCATTGATTAAAGTTGCACATGCACTCAGTAAAGTTGCATGGTGGAATGCATGCTTATACAACTTCATGGGATGCATGCATATATGCAAGATGAATGCATGCATTTTCAGGTTGAAAGCATTACTTTCTGAATGCATGCATGCACTCTTCTTGCATATGCATGCATCCCATGAAGTTGTATAAGAATGCATTCAGTCATGCAAGTTTACTGAGTGCATGTGCAACTTTAATCAATGCAAGTAACTCCAACATAAATGCATGCATTGTTGCAGTTGCATGCATTTATAAATTAGAATATACACACAAGCAGCATTTACATGCATTCAGAAAAGTTGTATATAAAAGCATTTAACTTGCAGTTGCATGCATTTAGGTTGCAACATTACATTATGAAACCATACAGACATCTCCACTGCAATGGCAATTTTGTAATGCTAATTTCTGAAATCAGTAATCAAATGACACTTTAACGTGGATTTAGTGGAAATGAATAACAACACAATAACGGACAGGGATACAAACTTTGTATCGCAGGGCCTGATAAATGTCCTCTGCAAGTTCTCCTTTCCACCACTGACCCTCCAGCTCCATTGGGCTCCTGGAAGAAATGCAGGTTTGGAGATCAGAGCAGCTTCATTGAGCAAAAGCACTTGAAAACAGGAGACAAACTGAAGCTCCAGCAGCAATCAGCACTGATGATGGTTTGACTGTTCTCAATCAACAGCAGGAGATCATTTATTCTCAGTCTCTCTGAGGACAATAGTTGCATTGAGGTAAAGTTGGTTCTATGTTCACACATTCGGACGTTCAATAAAACACTAAAGGAGAATTTTAAAAAGGATAATGCAGATTATTTATAATGACGTACTATTATTGAGGTAAAGTTGGATTTATATTCACACATTCAGACTTTCTCCTTGATAATATAATTTCTGAAAAGAATTCTTTGCAAATT
>CAIGQV010003909.1:299582-312408 GCA_903798115.1 Danio jaintianensis | reverse complement strand
AACTCCACACAGAAATGCCAACTGACCCAACCGAGGCTCAAACCAGCGGCCTTCTTGCTGTGAGGTGACAGCGCTACCCACTGCGCCACCGCGCCGCCCCCTAATTGTATAAATGAATTAATTCAATTTAATTAAGTCGCTGACATTATATTCAGCAGGTGAAAACTCTAATGGCTAATGGATGGCTGCTTCTCACTCAGGGCTGTTTATGCTAATGAGGTATAGGTGGTCACTAGTGGGCGGGGCTTTCCCCCTCTGATGACATGTACAAAGGGAGAATGTCAATTAAAGTGTTTCTGCAGACTGTTTTCATCAAGTCTGATTATAAACAATACAATTAATTACTTTTGGCCATTAGAAGCTGCTTATATTCACACACTGCTGACACACAACTGTGTTTAAACCCCTTATAAAAGTGATTTTTGCATAATAGTTCCCCTTTAAAGTTGTTCTTGTCTTTTATAGGGGTCTGTATAGCCAACATGAATGGGGTCAATGCCAACTCTAAAACTCAGGTTGAAAAGGAGGAAAAGGGCATTTGGCACAAACGCCTACGTCTCAGGAAAACCTCCTTTTCCGATCAAAACACTGTGAAAGAGGAGAATAATGTTACGACGTGTGAAGAGAAAGCATCAGGGGAGTCCAAGAAGCAAGCGCTGAATACTTTCACCTGCTCTGCATGTAATGATGGCATCTCCTTTAAACCTGGAGAATTAATTACGCATTTTAAGATCGTTCATGGAGGAAACCCACCGCTGTTTGCATGCAGCATGTGTGATTTCTCCACATCTGTGTTTATTACGCTTCAGAAGCACAGAATGAAACACAAGGACTGCTTGTTTGCTTGTGATAGTTGTGAAGACGACGTTCAGCAAACATTGCCTCAACTAATTAAACATATTCAAACACAGCATTTCCTCAATGGCCAATACTACTGTACAAAATGCAAACTCTCCATGCAAGAAATTGAGCAGTTTGTGTGTCATTCATGTCCGCAACCAATCAAAAGCAAGCATGAAGAAAGCATCACTAATGGTAAGTTGTGCATACCTGTCAACTCTCCGTTTTTTTCCAGATTCTCCTGTATTTTACCATTATAGCCCACTATCATCTCATTTAAATATTTTCCTGTATTTCTCCCATATTTGTTTTCTTACAAAAAATATATATTTATTGGATTTAGTTTGAACATTTGAAATTGATCCACATTTTCATTTCCTAAAAATGCTGTCTCAGTGTGGATGGAAGGCCGAAACGGAGAGAAAAATATGCATTTTTAAAGGTGCTGTATGTAAGTTTTTGACTCTTCTAAAGCATAAAAATACCATAGTATGTTTACAGATATTTTAGAAACATGCTGAGTGAACATTCTTGTTTATCTGAAAAACAATGCTGAAGTCAGATATTCTGCTTTGAAAATGTGCGTTACGTGCCGGAACGTCTGTCTTTGTTTTGGTCCCTTTAACTCGCCCACTGCCAGTTTAGCCAATTATATTTCAGCACCCCGGGTTGTAGTGATGCGCGGATGGCGGTTATATCCGCGGACGCTGCAGATAATCCGCGGGTCGGGTAATAAAAAAAATACATTCTGATTAATTGTGCGTGGGTCGCGGGTGGATGAGTTTAATTATTAATGATTTTTGCATTGTATTTTTAAACACATTTGTTAAAGCAGAAATGGAGGTAAAAACCGATCCGAGAGAAACTTAAAAAGGGAGAATTAAAAATAAAACAAAAGGAAGGAAAGAAAAGTGGCGTGTGGGGGCGTTTTAGCAAAGGTTAACGAGGTTGAATCAAGTGCTGGGTATGTTATAGCCTATGCAACGGCTGTAAAGCGCTTTATATGAAAGCCACAAGACCGGTACCTCAAATATGAAACATCATGTGTGTGCTAAATCGAAAGGCCGGTCAAGTCAAAGTCAGACAAGCACTTTAAGTTCTTACATTCGTCAGGACAGCAAAACATACCACTGGAAGTTACGTGGATGCATGTGTGGACCTGTGCTGCCTTGATATACAGTACGCCCCTTCCATATTGTCTCTGGCAAGGGATGCACAGATTAGCTCACTGAATCTGCTGTTAATAACGAACGATCCACGCTGACCTGTCATCATGCTTAAAACAAAGAATTAGAATTATTAAAGTGACGATCGGGTGCGGGTCGGGTACGGATATATATATATCACATAAAATTATATGTGCGGGCTGGTGGATGATTAGTATGAAGCCGCGGATTCGGGTGACATTTCAGCTGATCCGCGCATCTCTACCGGGTTGCCTTGGTGGAAAATGGCATATTTACTTAATTCAGTCATGAAGGCTCTCTAAGCATTTGACCACTACCGAAAATGTGACCTCCGGTGGACAGTAGCAGACTCCGAAATGAAACACAGATTCAGAGTTCCACATGAGGTTATTAATTAGCAAATAATATAAATATTACGAACGTAAACATTAGGTGAGCAGGTTACATTGTAACCGCGTGTCCTAACAACACGCTACATTACTAGATTTGCAGTGATGAGCAATTTAGCTGTTTGCACCAGACGAAACCCGACAGAAATGTAAATACAGCCATTCAGAAGCACAGAATAGTGCACTCACTGCACTCCAACAAAATGGTAAGGTTTTAGAATCTAATTAATACATATTAAACCTCTTTAACATTATTAAATGTAGATGCTGAATCACTGATATGTGTTGGCTTGCACTGAGTCACAGCTCTAACTATCTGCTGATCCTTTCATTAAGGCAATAAATGGCACGTAAAATGGTGTTTAAACTCACATTATTAGCATTTAACACTGAATAAAGCACATGAGGTGTACCTGAGCTGATCATTGTCAGTTTTCTGTTGTTCAGCTGTGAGAAATAGAAGCCGTTTCTGAAATATAAATATCAGGTGTTGGTTAGGACAAAAACTCCTTTTATATATTCCTAAAATATTCCTTCTATCGCGTATCGGTGCTTTTAGTTAAAATACGGTGTAGACTCGATATGGTAGTCAGGCATATGGTAGTGTCTTCAATCTGGCAACCTGCACTTGCGTCGAGCCGTCAGAGGAGGAGCCGAGTGGAAATGTGTTTTGAACCTGGAGTGCAATACCTAGTTCAACCACTGGGTGTCAAACTTACATACTGCACCTTTAAACAAAAACATATTAGTGTGGACATGGCCTAAATCCCTGCTATTCACTAAATAACTATCTTTTATTTTCACATCCCAATGCTGACAGGTGTGAAGTTGGAGGCGGCACAGAAAAACGATCTCCTACAACACATGGCTGCTGCGTGTCGGCAAAAATGGAGCCGAAGAAATTGGTGGAAAAAGCGAGAATCTTCTTCAAAAGAAGAAAACAATAACCTATCCAAAGAGTTGAAGCTTCTGCATCGTAAACCAGAACCCCAATGGCCGTCCACTTTACTGGATACCAATGGCATCTTACTGGATCCAGAGAAGACTTTGGAGGAAACGAAGCAGTTTCTTGAAAGAACGGTTGTTAGTGGTAAGAAGTGGAGCATGTCTCTGAAAGATGAGCAGGATTTTGTTCCTCCACAATTAAATGGGATAAACCATTGCTGTGTTGGGAAAGATAAGATAAATGGACTCATGGAGAAAAACAATATAACCGTTCCCCCAGACTGCACTACAAAAGTGGTCGGGTTCAAGATGGTGGACGGCAAAAAACATTTAGTTCTCAGAGTCATTCCTTCAGACAAGCAAGATGATGAGTTCAGATCTAACACTGTGAAACCAACTAATCAGTCTTTGGTTGAGCAAAATGACACTGTTAATGCTTCTGGAAACTCTCAGGGGACTCCGGAAAGGATTTTATCCCCGGGACGATGTGCAACTCAACATAGCATTTCATCTTCAGTGACTGAGAGATGTAATAGCCAACAAAAAGATGTCTGCGATAACCAGGACTGCAGTGCATCCAATAATCTGCATTATAATCCAATCAGAAAGACCAAACCAGCCAATTTAGGATCCTGTGATGAAATAAATACTCATGCAAAACATCTGAAAGAGCAAGAAAAACCTCTGAGTGGGTTAGAGGAAAACTCTAATGATGATCTGAGCTCTGATGCAGGATATGTGCAAGAGAAACACAACCTCGCATTGGATCCAAACGCAGATTTGTGCTCCACTTTTGGGTTTGATTGCATTAGTCCATCTCCTCTGAATAACCTGAGCGAGTCGTTGTGTGGTTTTCAAAGTGCAGATGGAGGATTGTTATTCCACAGTGAAAGCACAAACAACTGCGACCCCAGAGATGCTGCTGTGTTCCCGGTGGGTCAGTATGACTGCGAGAGGGAGAATCTGTGTGTTTCAGAGCTGATTCAGACGGTGGAGGAGCTGCCATTGACTACAGTCAGACATTTACTTGATGAGTCTTCAAATCAGACGGTGGAGGAGCTGCCTTTAACTACAGTCAGACACTTATTGGATGAATCTTCAAGCTATGATGAACCACAGAGAGACTCAACATGCACTGGAGGTGAGCAATGAAAACCTGCATTGAAATCTGCACATATTTGATCACAAATCATTTTAATTTACTTACTGTATGTAGATGTGTGTAAATATCCGCTTGGTAAGTCGTGACGTATGGAGTACTGTTTCCGGGTCCAAAACGCTACTCCTTTGAATTGAGAAAATATTCGTTTATGACAACTTTTTAGTCATATCACACACTAAAGTGATTATTTTTAAAATCAAATCATGGTGTACACCACAGTCTCTGGACTTGCTGCATCACAGACATCAATATTTTAACAATATATAAAAATTAATCACTTTCTGACCATCTGATATTAGGCATGTGCATACAAATATTGTGATCGTGATTTTCAAAAGGATTACAGCACTTTGTAAACATTTATTATTGTTATTTATTGAGCCTTCACGTACCGTTTCATAGATCGCTTGGACCCGGTAGCCGCTTAGCGTGACGTCACACTTAACAAGAGGATTAGGGGTGTACAATCAGTGTTGGGCACGTTCCTTTAAAAGAGTAATTAGTTATAGTTACTAGTTACTTCTCACAAATAGTAACTTAGTTATAAAAGTAACTAATTACCAGGGAAAGTAACTATTACGTTACATTGTACACTAATCTACACTATTTTAATGTTGTGACGTATGGAGTACCGTTTTCGAGTCCAAAACGCTACTCCTTTGAATTGAGAAAATATTCGTTTATGACAACTTTTTAGTCATATCACACACTAAAGTGATTATTTTTAAAATCAAATCATGGTGTACACCACAGTCTCTGGACTTGCTGCATCACAGACATCAATATTTTAACAATATATAAAAATTAATCACTTTCTGACCATCTGATATTAGGCATGTGCATACAAATATTGTGATCGTGATTTTCAAAAGGATTACAGCACTTTGTAAACATTTATTATTGTTATTTATTGAGCCTTCACGTACCGTTTCATAGATCGCTTGGACCCGGTAGCCGCTTAGCGTGACGTCACACTTAACAAGAGGATTAGGGGTGTACAATCAGTGTTGGGAACGTTCCTTTAAAAGAGTAATTAGTTATAGTTACTAGTTACTTTTCACAAATAGTAACTGAGTTACATAATTATAAAAGTAACTAATTACCAGGGAAAGTAACTATTGCGTTACTTTAAAATAATCTTAATAAATATAAAACATCGTACGCTAATCTACACTACTGTAATGTTGTGGGACAATGTGAGAGACAACGGCAGCATGTCCTCAACTATATATCTAGATATTATTTAGTTTAATTCTGTCTAAGAAGTGTTTGCGGTGGAGTAAAATCAAGTTTTATTTGCTTTGACATCGTGTCTTCGTCTCTTCCTTTGGTAGCAGAGCTCACCTTATCACCTGCGTAGCCACTAATGTTGTGGCGGCATGTGACGACGTGAGGCGCTTAATTAGATTACAATTACTCGTCAGCGACGCAGACAGACTCTTTTTCCCGGGCATAAGTTGCACGACACATAAACATTCTTGTCTTTCACCTCAACGGGGGAGAAGTAGTGCTTATATTTCCAGTTTGCAAACGATACCTTTGAACTTTGGTGTGTGTGACTGACTGTGCATGTGCTTGTGTGTGAACAACCGCCCTACTCTGCCTTTGATTGGCAATCGATGGAAATGGACTCTTATCTAAGCCAATCATCACGTTCTCAGTTACATCACGTTCAGACGCACAGACACACCCCAGCAAATAATATTGTATAATAATATTGTAAGTTTAGCCTTGTTTAGCCAAAAAGACTGTGTTTAGACGTCTATTAGACATCTTTTAAAAACAAAAAATGCTTGCTGGGACCAATCATCATCGCTAGTTGGTTATGTGTCCCGCCCCAGCCCTGAACACACACACACAACCCCCAGAAAGAGAGCTCCTATGGCTGAGAGAGATGCTGCTCGCATGAAAACCGCTTCAGTGTTCTCAATTATAGTAACGTGCATTTTATTGTCAGTAACGGTAACGGCGCTGTAACAGGGGAAACAGTAATTCAAGTCAAGTTTACTTATATAGCGCTTTTCACAATGTACATTGTGTCAAAGCAGCTTAACATAGTTCTAGTAAAGTCCAGATTTCAGAGTTGAAGTTCAGTGTAGTTTAGTTCAGTGTGGTCTAAATTTCACTGCTGAAAGTTCAAACACTGTAGAGCAAATCCACCGAAGCACAGCTCCACAAGTCCCGATCCGAGCAAGCCAGTGACGAGGAAAAAAAACTTCACCAATTGACGAAGTGAAGGGAAAAAAAAACCTCGAGAGAAACCAGGCTCTGTTAGGCACGACCATTTTTCTTCTGGCCAAACTTCCTGTTCAGAGCTGCAGTCTAGGCGCTGGAGGCTGAAGAAGCTGGACGTCCATCGTGGAGAAGCTGCAGGTGTGAGTAGGGCACCGGCAGGCGGTCAGGTTGGCCCGCAGGATCAATGTGGGGACTCGTTTATCACAGTGGTCATTCAGGAATCAGTCTCATGCACTCCATGACGACCACAGCCTCAGCTCGAGATACGACCTGGTCCAGGATTATGGATACCTTGGGATCATCTCTTCACAGGTCTTGGATCGCATCAATGGCGCTGCATAGTCTCTAGGGACCTCGGGATGAGTATCCCCAGGTGGAAATAGAGAATAAAGAAAATAATTAGCGTAGCTGCTGTTCATAGTGTATTTAAACCAGATGCAAAAATGGAGTGTTATAGATGAAAATAGCAGTTAAATAAACAAACATAGAAACAAACATGTAAAGCATATGAGAGTTTCGAACACAATGTCTGGTGTATTGAGGAGTGTGTCCTACAGGTGATGTCGAGCCAGCTCACCTGCGTGGAGCACATTCATGCATCATACCGTTATGCGATGCATTGAGTGTATGCTTTACTAAAGATAGGTCTTTAATCTAGTTTTGAACTGAGAGAGTGTGTCTGAGCCTCGGACATTATCAGGAAGGCTATTCCAGAGTTTAGGAGCCATAAATGAGAAGGCTCGACCACCTTTACTCGACTTTGCTATTCTAGGTACTACCAGCAGCCCTGAGTTTTGAGATCTTAAAGAGCGGGTTGGATTGTAGCGAGACAGAAGGCTGGTTAGATAAACAGGAGCTCGATTATTTAAAGCTTTATAGGTAAGAAGCAATATTTTATAATCAATACGGAACTTAACAGGCAGCCAGTGTAAGGAGGATAAAATCAGCTAATTTGATTACTCGTTACTGAAAAAAGTATCGCCGTTAGTAACGCTGTTTATTTATAGCACCGTTATTATATTGAAAAATGATCATTATTGCGATATTACAATCAGAATGAGCTATATTTGTCAAGTGTGAGCAAACATTTTTATTATGACAGTACATCATATTTGACTAGATATTTTTCAAGATACTACAGGGCGTCCGCGAGGTCTTAAAGTATTAAAAGTTGATAAATCAATTATGAGAAAATTAAGGCCCTTAAAAGGTATTAAAAAGTCTTAATCGTGTTTTTACAAGGTCTTAAATTTTGTTCAAGCGTTGTCCAACGTGTTTGACTCCAAAAAAGCATAAATATATTTATTTTCCTCTTAAAGGGCACCTATGATGAAAATCATCTTTTGTGAGCTGTTTGGACAGAACTGTGTGTAGTATAGTGTGTCCAGAGTCATATTGGAGTGATAGAAACACAATAAGTCGCTTTTTTAAAATTTCCTGACGTTAAAATAGCATCCAAATCCCTCCCATTTTGAGGCCGACCGCAACTTGAGTAGTTTCCCCGCCCACCGAATTGATTGACAGCTGCGTATTAACATGTCTCCGTAGTAACGCGTATAATCATATCAACAAGACAGGACGTGCGCAAAGCAACCGGGAATAAAAGATCTGTTCAGCTCTCTGTGATCATCAATCATCATCAAATGTGATCAAGAGTGAGTTTTACAAGTTTAACACGTGTTTAAAACAGTGCATGTTTGTAATGAATTACAGCGATTTACTTCAGCTTTACTTCATCACCACAGCCGCGTGTCAGTACAATTATAAAAGAAGACGCTTCAATCCTGGGTTGTGGACGTTAAATCAGGTTTATTTTGTGCATTAACATAACGGATGTCCATACAGTAGTGGATATTAATGTGTATCCTGTCACATTTGCCGTGCAAAAACAGTGCAAAGCTAAACGCGCGCTGTATGTGTGTGTATCTGTGTGTCCGCTGTGTGTGTGTGTCTGTGTGTGTATCTGTGTGTGTGCGTGAACTTTGTAACGACATTGTGTGTGACTCATCATTGCAACTCCACAACAAATACATCAAATAATCATTGGGAAAGTTCTTACTGTAGTATTTCTCACAAACTGCTTCCTTCATGTCTGTCTGTTATCTGAGGCAGCCGAGGGCGGAGATTGAGGCACACTGACAGGCACGTGGGAACGGTGGGCCGGGAGGACTAGCATTAAAGGCACAGTCCACAAAAACGGCTACAAGATGCTAAGAGCTAAAAATGACAAACTTCTGAAAGGCTTCTTTAATAAATAATCTGATGGGTGTTTTGAGCTGAAACTTTACAGACACGTTCTGGAGACACAAAATACTTATATTAAATCTGGAAAAAGGGGTAAACTAGGTGCCCTTTAATATTAACAACGGCGTACTCGATCCATGCTATTGGTTTTGGGCCAGGGTGAGTCCGGCCAAGCTCCTCCATCCGGGTGATGTCACGTAATTTGCAAAAAACGTGGGAAGGTGATGTGACGCTCTCCACATGTAGCGAAACTATAGAGCGAAACAGACGGCAAAATGGGAAAATGTAAGTTTGCGTTCTCCTGGTTGGAAAAAGATGAGTTTAAACAGTGGCTGAAGCCTGTCGCTGAAAACAACCGTGTAATTTATTCTTCCAAGCTTTGTTTCTTCCGAGCTTATCTGAGTTCTGTTGCATGGTTGTGCTCCATTGATTTATTTAACTACAACTGTTTATTAACAACTGTTTATTAAGTTAAAGGTTTAATACTGATTAGAACTTGAAGTGGCGATGAGGTCTTAAAATATTCGAGAAGGTCTTTAAAAAGTCTTAAAAAGGTATTGAACTTACATTTAGGATTCCTGCATATACCCTGTACTAGTATTCAGCTTAAAGTGACATTTAAAGTAAATAAATAAAAATATTATAGGAAATACTGTGAAAAATTTCCTTGCTCTGTTAAACATCATAATAAATGAATAATTCTGACTTCAGCTGTATGTACAGTGCATCCGGAAAGTATTGATAGTATTTCACTTTTTCCACGTTTTTTTATGTTACAGCCTTATTCCAAAATGGATTAAATTCATTGATTTCCTCAACATTCTACACACAATCCCCCATAATGACAATGTGAAAAAAGATTGGTTGAAATTGTCGCAAATTTATTAAAAATAAAACACCTGAAGAATCACATGTACATGAGTATTCACAGCCTTTGCCGTGAAGCTCTAAATTGAGCTCAGGTACATTCTGTTTCCACTGATCATTCTTGAGATGTTTCAGCAGCTTCGTTGGGGTAAATTCAGTTGATTGGACATGATTTGAAAAGGCATACACCTGTCTATATAAGGTCCCAGGGTTGACAGTGCATGTCAAAGCACAAACCAAGCATGAAGACAAAGGAATTGTCTGTAGACCTCCGAGACAGGATTGTCTCGAGGCACAAGGCTAGGGAAGGTTACAGAAAAGTTTCTGCTGCTCTGAAAGTTCCAATGAGCACAGTGGCCTTCACCATCCATAACCATCTAAGCTGAGTGATCGGGGAAGAAGGGCCTTAGTCAGGGAGGTAATCAATAACCCGATGGTCACTCTGTCTGAGCTCCAGCGTTCTTCTGTGGAGAGAGGAGAACCTTACATAAGGACAACCATCTGTGCAGTAATCCACCAATCAGGCCTGTATGGTCGAGTGGCCAGACGGAAGCCACTCCTTAGTAAAGGGCACATAGAAGCCCGCCTGGAATTTGCCAAAAGGCATCTGAAACAAAATTGTCTGGTCTGATAAAACTAAAATTGAACTCTTTGGAGTAAATGGCAGGCGTTACGTTTGGAGAAAACCAGGCACCGCTCATCACAAGGCTAATACCATCCCTGAAGCATGGTGGTGGCAGCATCATGCTGTGGGGATGTTTTTCAGCAGCAGGAACTGGAAGACTAGTCAGGATAGAGGGAAAGATGAATGCAGCAATGTACAGAGACGTCCTGAATAAAAACTTGCTTCAGAGTGCTCTTGACCTCAGACTGGGGTGACGGTTCACCATCCAGCAGGACAATGACCCAAAGCACACCACCAAAATATCAATGGAGTGGCTTCACAACAACTCTGTGAATGTCCTTGAGTGGCCCAGCCAGAGCCCAGACCTAAATCTTATTGAACATCTCTGGAGAGATCTGAAAATGGCTGTACACCGTTGCTTTCCATCCAACCTGATAGAGCTTGAGAGGTACTGCAAAGAGGAATGGGCAAAAATTCCCAAAGACAGGTGTGCCAAGCTTGTGGCATCATATTCAAAAAGACTTGAGGCTGTAATTGCTGCCAACGGTGCATCAACAAAGTATTGAGCAAAGGCTGTGAATACTGATGTACATGTGATTCTTCAGGTGTTTTATTTTTAATAAATTTGCAACAATTTCAAACAATCTTTTTTCACATTGTCATTATGGGGGATTGTGTGTAGAATGTTGAGGAAATAAATGAATTTCGTCCATTTTGGAATAAGGCTGTAACATAAGAAATGTGGAAAAAGTGAAGCGCTATCAATACTTTCCGGACGCACTGTACATTCATATACTCTTCTGCTCATGTTTTGATCAGGAACAATCCAGCGACGTGAGCCAGAAAACACCAGCATCATCTTCTCTGAGGACTCAGACTCGTCCACAACTGTTCCTGAATCAGCCGCCGGCTTCATTTCATCACTAAACAGAAAGCGCATGGGAGAAAAATCCTCAACAGACTCCCAACAACAACCCGTCAGTAAATCCCAAAAGCCATCCATTCTCCATTGGGAACCAGCATCTCGAGACACTCCGACAACCCTTCGACTGATTCCCTTCAATCCCACACAATCCCTTAAAATCCCTGCTGAAAACCAACCCGTTATAGTCCTCAACCATCCAGATTCTGATATCCCCGAAGTGACGAACATCATGAAAGTCGTGCACAAACACAAAACTGCGATCCAGCGTGTGGTTTTGTCTCGTAAAACTCTCCGTGCGCTTTCAGAGTTTAATTGCAATGCATTAATTTCAACTAATCTCATCACCAATTATCACTATAGGAGGGAATGGCCAAATAGGAGCGTTAAAGAAAGATTCAGCTTGAAACTGAGACTCAAAAGAGTGTGTGGAAGAAAGTATACCGTGGTGCCAACACTATCAGAAAGCATTGTTCTGCAGCCGACGTTCACATGCTGGTTTTGCGGGCGTATTTTCAGGAATCAAGAAGCTTGGGTTGGACACGGGCAGAGACATCTGACTGAAGCCACCAGAGGCTGGAAGCAGATCTTTAACACATAGGAGATCTGAATGGAGAATTAGACATTAATAAAAAGCGATGAGAGCTAAAATCAGGGTTACTATGCTAATCTCAGGGCGAGAAATGTGCAGATGTGAGGATTTTTGTTTCAATGCTGCAAAAAAAGGTCTCGCTTCTTGTCCAAATATCTAAAAATTATTAAATACAGCAGCATTTTCTAGACAAGCAAAACATATTGTGTTGTTTTCCGAAATAATGAGTCAAAATGAAGTGAGTTTTGCATTAAAACAAACAAAATAATCTGCCAATGGAGTGAGATAAATAATATTGTTTTCATTTTGAAATAATATTATTCTACTTACCCCATTGGCAGATTATTTTGCTTGTTTTAAGGAAAAACTCATTTTGACTCAATATTTCGGAAAACAACACAATATGTTTTGCTTGTCTAGAAAATGCTGCTTGATATAAAGAGTTTTAGATATTTGGACTAGAAACAAGACAAAAACTTAAACTAAGAAAAGCTTTTTTTGCATTGTTTATAATAATACAATCTTTTAAAGCCAATTTGGGTGGCAATTTATATGATTGAATAATTATATACTCAAGAAAGCATTATTTTGGCTATCGCTTAATTTTTGAAGGTTCCTTTTTACAGATTTTGTTGACTACAAGTTATAATGCCAACTATTGCTTAGTATCTGCTGGTATTTCTCAACTACACTGTAAAAAATATTCGTTAATTAGCAGTTTTCTGTATTTTGTGATTCATGTTTTTATTTCCCCCCCCATTTATTATTATTAAAAGTGTGAAAAAGTGACTTTTACTGACATGTGTAATAGTTTGCAG
>CAIGQV010003909.1:243476-277983 GCA_903798115.1 Danio jaintianensis | reverse complement strand
TTAATTTGTTTGTTTGTTTAAATTCAACACATATAAATTGTTTGCAGCAATTTAGCAGAAATCATTTTTTTCAGTGTACATTAGTCCACTAATATAGTGCAGTTAAAGGGCACCTATGATGCAAAATCAACTTTTTAAAGCTGTTTGGACAGAACTGTATGTAGTGTAGTGTGTCTACAGTCATATTGTAATTATTTTTTTATTTCCTGATGTTAAAATAGGATCCAAATCCCAGTGATTTTGAGTGCGGCCGCAACAAGACATAGGAGTGCAGTTTTCCCCAACCCCCCGAATTGATTGACAGGAGCGTATTAACATGTCTCTATAGTAACGTGTATAAACATATACACAGAACAGTATTTGCAAATAAACTGGGATTAAAAGATCTGTTCAGCTCTCTGTGATCAGCAGCACCGCAAGAATGAGTTTTACAAGTTTAAAACATTTTTAAAACAGTGCATGTTTGTAATAAAGAGAATTCAGTAAAATCGCTGTGTAATTCATGACCGCTGGAATAATCACAGCCACATAGTGTCAGTACAACTATATACGAGGATGCTTCAATCACACAACAGGCTTTGTGGACGTTAAATCTGTTTTAGTTTGCATAGTAGCATAATGGATGTAGCAGTGTATATTAACTTGTATCCTGCCATATTTGTTGCGAGTAGATGTGCAAAAACAGTGTGAAGTTAAACGTGTTTGGGGGTGTGTACTGCACACTTTGCAATGACATTTGTGACTCATCGTTTTTTATAAAGGCTTGAATAAACTCTACCACAAATACATCAAATAAACTTACTTGGTATTTTTGACTAATAAACTGTATCTCAGCTTCATCCGTGCTGAAGTGATGCTGTTTTGTTTGTGTTTTGCTGGTTGATAAATCCCTCAGACGGATTAGATTTTTAACTTCTTGTTCAGAGCCTGTGATAGTCATTTAACAGGTAGCGAGCTGTCTGTTAGTAATCAAAGAGTTTTGATATCTGTCATAAATACAAACGGTACTTTAATAAAAATATTTGAGCAGTATTTAAGTGTGGGGGGCGATTTTGGATACAGCCTTGGTTTGTTTATTTTGATTTTCTGCATTTGTTTGTTCAGGTTTAGTGTGTAACCAGTACTCACTTTCATCTGCGTCACACACTTCATACTCGTCCTCTGATTCGGGTTTCTTTCAGACACACAATGAAACAAAATTCAGTCCGTCAAATTCTAACAATAAACTGTAAAACATATCTGTTAATGAACAGTTTCTGCATTTTGTGATTTACAAGTGTTTATTTGCGGTGGTGAATTGCATTATGGGATGTTGATCTCTGCACTGTCCACTTTTGATGTTGAAAATTCAACTCTATACTTTAATGAAGTGACTTTTATTGACATTTTAGTAGTTTAAAATAATATTATTATGTATAAGAAATAATATATAGGGAAATAAGTCTGTAAGATAACATTAAATGTGCTGGCAGTTTATTACAAGGTTTCGGTACCATAAAATACAACACCAACCCAGACAATATAGCACTTTAAACTATAAGAAATGGTCATAAAAGTCACTTTTTACAGCTTTTCGAGGATAAAAGTTGTTGGAAGAAAGATTAAGCTCCCATAATGCAATTCAAAAGCAGAAATAAATGGGAAAAATAATAACATTATAACACATTATATGGAAAACCGCTCGTGTGGATATTTTAGTGTATAGCACCTTTAAAGCTTAATTCTCAAAGTGCTTTACATTTAAAAGATACAAGCATGACAGAAAGTACAGTTGTCCAGAGGTTATACAAAGTTATACAGAGGGAAAAACAACACCAAGTTCAAAACATTCAGTTTGCATGTGCACATCTAATTGCTTATTTATATTTCAATCATATATACATGGCAACCACACAGTGCATATATAGGACAAAATGTGATATAATTGGTAAAAAAATATTAATTGCATTACAACTTAAAACAAAATAAAAATGTTTCTAGTATTTTGCTGTAGTGGCAGTTCTTGCTTATCATTATTTTTTAAAATAATTGATTTTAAATCATAAGAAGTTAAAATCAATTCAAATAAATAGGTAGTATATTTACATAATTTGTCATTCATTCATTCATTTTCTTTTCGGCTTAGTCCCTTTATTAATCAGGGGTCGCCACAGTGGAATGAACCGCCAACTTATCCAGCACATGTTTTATGCAGCGGATGCCCTTCCAGCCGCAACCCAACACTGGGAAACACCCACACACTCTTGCACACACTCACATACACTACGGCCAATTTAGCTTATTCAATTCACCTAAAGCGCATGCCTTTGGACTGTGGGGGAAACCGGAGGACCCCGGAGGAAACCCACGCAAACACGGGGAGAACATGCAAACTCCACACAGAAACGCCAAATGGCCCAGCCGGGGCTCGAACCAGCAACCTTTTTGCTGTGAGGCGATTGTGCTACCCACTGCGCTACCGTGCTGCCCATAATTTGTCATATTTGTAATAACTTTCAATGCTTTTTAAGAACTTTATTAATAGTAACTAGCTTTAATAACTTAAAATGCAACTTTAAAAACTAGCTAGACATGTCTTGAACATATTATAGGTGATCTGATGTAATATATATATATATATATATATATATATATGCACATGGCAACCACAGTATGTATGTGTGTGTGTGTATATATGTATGTAGATGTATAGGGCAAAATGAGATTTAATTGGTTAAAAAACAACTTAAAAGTAAATATAATATAAATATCTAAATAAATATGGAATATAAATAAGTTCTTGTGTATTATATTGAGAATTCATAGATACTCACTGGAGTTATTGCTGGTGTTCTGGTCTGCTGTCTGTACAAATACAAATCAGATCCATTTCATTTGTGCGTGTTTATTTGAGTACATGTGTCTCTCAGGCATATTTTGCATTGTTTTGGTAGACTGTGACATTTTAAATTAAGGATTATTAGAGAACCAAAATGCAACACAAAAGTAACGTAATGCATTACTTACAATAATAAGCAGGCCCGTAGCCAGGAGGGGTTCGGGTGATTCGGAACCACCCTTCACTGACAAAGATCCAAAATTTGTCCTATACATAAGCTCGTTTGTCCTATTTTGACTGCTTTGCCATCATAAACAGTGAAAATAACCAATCAAAAGGCTTTAAGACCAAGCGGAATCCTCTGTTAGCTGTCGCTTCGGTGGGACTTCAGCTATTCAGTTTTGGCCAATGCTAATCAATATTTTCATTTTACAATCTGACGTAAGTGAAGTCATCTGTCGCTGCTGCATTGTTTTTGAACAGAGAAAAGATTTTACAAGTAACTTTTATTCTAAATCTTGGACCTTATGCCTAAAACAAAAAATGAGCAATAAAAAGGTGTGAAGGACCAAAAGTGGACCATATTGAAATTGATTTGAATACCAGTTTGGCTGTTGTTATTATCCATCAATTTTCAAATGTACATTTTTTACAAGAGAGGCTAGAAAAGCTGTGAAGTTCAACATTATTATTATTATTATTATTATTATTATTATTATTATTATTATTATTATGTTTTAATTATTATTATATATTTTGTTTCAAATGGTCAAACTGAGGAAAGTCGAATGTTCTGGCCAGTTTGTTATTTGCCTATTAAATGACAACAGACTGCAGTTTTTAATTTAAAACTTTAACAGATTCCTAATTTTTCTATATGATATATGATGTAATGATTATTACATCATATATGTAATATACTTATTTTAAAAATACGTATTTCTTCAAATTTCTTTATTATAAATCTTTAGGAAATAAAAAAAAAAGTGTGGTTATGATGACCATCCGACAAGCTAATTCAGCTAAAAATAGTGCTTAAAATGTCACTAAAATGGGCGAATAACTGCAAAAAGGTCCACCTCTTTCACCAGGCTGGCTACAGGCCTGATAAGTAACTAAGGGTGTACTCACACTAGGCTATCTGAACCGTGCCCAGGCACGTTTGACCCCCATTTCCCAGTTCGTTTGACAAGTGTGAGTGCTCCGAATCGGGCCCAGGCGCGGTTCAGTTGGCCGGCCCTGGCCCGGTTGAAAGAGATGTGCCAGAGCGCGGTTCGGTTGGGCTTTGGCGCGGTACGCTTGTAGTGTGAGTGCAAAGCGCGCCTGAGCCCGAAACTGAAGACACAACGTCACTTTTAAAGGACTGTTTCATATGAATTTATTAATCATTCTTACTGTTCAATGAACACAAACTCTGTCGTAGTTTATTAAAGATAAACCCCCATCGCATAACAGCTGCACCTTCAGCAAACCTCCTAATACCTGCAGCACGAGGACTTTCATGAACAATTATGAGCGTTAAAAGTGGTGTATCTGTTCAGCAAAAAGATTTGACTGTGTGTCACTGCATCCCAAACGACTTAAAATAATACAAAACATTATAACTAAAGCAATCTCCATTGTACGGAGCGAGAGCGCTTCTCTTCTGTTAAACGGAACAGTCACATCATCAGAGATGTAAGCGTGCTCCGGCTCGAAAGGTAAAATACAGTGAGAGTGCAGGCCGAGGGGGAGTGGGGAGTGGGGAGAGGCGACAATCGCTCGTGGGCACGGTTCAAGATAACTGTACCTAGTGTGAGTACACCCTAAGTAATGCAATTACTTACTTTTGGTGAGCTCAATATTGTAATGCATTACTTTCAAAAGTAACTTTCCCCAACACTGGTCAAGACAGTCAGGTATTGTACATTGCTTACACAGTCCTAAATGAAATGCTAATCTAGATGTTTTGTAGTTGTCATGAGGTAATGATGCTTGTGTAATACCGTGGACTAGCTTTAGGAGGCGCCATCTGTGTGTTGGGCTGTAGAGTTGTGTGACTCCTGCGGATCAGAAAACATCATTTATTTATATATTGATGCAGGACTCAAGCAGAACAGGGAAGCGTGTGCTGTTTCTCTCACTAACTAAAGACATGAGGAAGTGCAGGACTGAATAACCTAAAAAGGGCAAACACACAGCAGATAACCAAATGTAGAATTTTGTGGTGGGAATCTATGGTTGTGTCATGTTCTAATTGTAGCATACATTTGTTTTATTATAAGTACATGTTGTTTTTCATGTAATCACTGCTATAATTACTGTTCAAAAAGTATGAGTGTGATAAATATATATATAAAATAGAAAGATGATGGTTAATTTAGAAGGGGTTTTACCTTTTCTTAGATTCAGAATTCTCCTGTAATCAAACACAATCATGCATTTAAGACCATTTATACAAAAACAATTAAGCACACACGCAAGCACGCATACACACACACAGTATACAGTATGTGTATATATATATATATATATATATATGCATGCTAATTTCTTTAATTGCATGCACACAACCACCACAATCAATGTGACTACAATAACAAAAATCATTATAAAAAGTTCAAATCAATCCGCATAAATAGGGAGTATATGTTAAATATGACAAAATATTTAAATATAATAACTTTCAATGCTTTTTAATAACTTTATTAATAATAACTAGCTTTAATAACTTTAAATAACTAGCTAGACATGTCTTGAATATATTAGGGGCGAATATTATGATATGCACATAATTTAAAATGCATGCATTTTAATGTTCTTATTTTTATTTTGCAATGAAATACTGTATATTATGTTAGTTGTTTGTAGATTTTATTAAAGCTCACCTTCATGTCAGGAGTCTCATAAAAATCTGAAAAGCAGAATTAGAGCACAATCAATCAATATTTGATCAATGAAATGTTCTGAAACTTCTGGAGATAATGTGGAGGATCTCTCACCGGGGCTGTTTGCATGAGCAGAAACACACGGTTTGACTCCTCTGTTCACCGCCGGCTCTGTAAATAGATATTACACATCAATTTTACATCAATTACACATCACAATCAAAATTATTAACCCTCCTGTGAAATATAAAGGAGAAAAGGCTTAAATAAAAATTTCAGCTAAATAAAAGCAGTGTTGAAATCATTTTAAGGTTATTAGCCCCCTTAAGCAATACTTGTTTTCGATTGAATAAGTCTGCTTTCAACTGTATATATTTATTTAATTGGGGGAATAATCTGTGATACTGTATTGTCATTTTTGGGTGAGCTATCCCTTTAATAATTCACTGTGCATAATCATCTCATCTGAGTTTATTTATAGAGCACAATTAAAAACATCTTACAGTTGACCAATGTGCTGTGCAATGTTCCGAAAGACTTATATAAGCATAAATACAGACCCATAGCCAGTCTATTTAAAGGGGTGGTTCTTTTTTCTCAAAAGGTGGACCTTTCTGGAGTTATTCCCCTCATTTTTCTATTTAATTATGAGCCCCTTTTTCAAGATTTATGATAAGTATTTTGTGTCTCCAGAATGTGTCTGTAAAGTTTCAGCTCAAAATACTCATCAGGTTATTTATTATACCTTTCAGAATGTTGGAATTTTCTGCTTTAAACACATTGTAGTTGTTTTTGTTGCCTGTGCCTTTAATGCTGGTTCTCCCCGCCCACCGTTCCCACGTGCCTGTCAGAGTGTGCCTTAATCTCCGCCTCGGCAGCGTCAGATAAACAGCACAGTGACAGACATGAAGGAAGCAGATCTCACGTAACGTTTGTGAGAAATACTACAGTAAGAACTTTCCCAATGATTATTTCATGTATTTGTTTGGGAGTTAATTCAAGTCTTTCTGCAACGATGAGTCACACACAATGTCGTTACAAAGTTTACACACATACATACAGACACACACACACACACACACACACACACACACACACACAGCGGACACACACACACATACAGCACGTGCATTTAATCTGGCAAATGTGACAGGATACACATTAATATCCACTGCTGTATGGATATCCGTTATGCTAATGTACAAAATAAACCTGATTTAACGTCCACAACCCGGGATTGAAGCGTCTTCTTTTATAATTCTACTGACACTTTATCACCACACTGTGGTGATAAAGTAAAGCTGAAGTAAATCGCTGTAATTCATTACAAACATGCACTGTTTTAAACACGTGTTAAACTTGTAAAACTCACTCTTGATCACATTTGATGATGATTGATGATCACAGAGAGATGAACAGATCCCTTATTCCCGGTTGCTTTGCGCACGTCCTGTCTTGTTGATATGATTATACGCGTTACTACGGAGACATGTTAATATGTGGCTGTCAATCAATTCGGTGGGTGGGGAAAACCTCACTCCTACGTCAAGTTGCGGTCGGCCTCAAAATGGGAGGGATTTGGATGCTATTTTAATGTCAGGAAATTTACAAAAGAGACTTATTGTGTTTCTATCACTCCAATATGACTGTGGACACACTATACTACTCACAGTTCTGTCCAAACAGCTTACAAAAGATGATTTTCATCATAGGTGCCCTTTTAATGAGCTTTTGCATTTTAGTGATATTTTATCACCAACCTGATTAACACCTACATGAGTGTTATCCAACTATTATTCCCCTCTGATTTTGGGAATAATTTACAGTTATGGTTGGGTTTAGGGGTAGGCAATAGGTATGGATTACATCAGACAAAAAGGATGTTCCAGGATCAACATAAATGTTAATCCAGGATCGCATCTTACTTGGCAAAATCATTCATTCATTCATTTTCTTTTTGGCTTAGTCCCTTTATTAATCTGGGGTCGCCACAGTGGAATGAACCACCAACTTATCCAGCATATGTTTTACGCAGCGGATGCCCTTCCAGCTGCAACCCATCACTGGGAAACACCCATACACACTCATTCACACACATACACTATGGACAATTTAGCTTACCCAATTCACCTATAGCGCATGTCTTTGGACTTGTGGGGGAACCGGAGCACCTGGAGGAAACCCACGCCAACACGGGGAAAACATGCAAACTCCAGAAATGCCAACTGACCCAGCTGGGGCTCAAACCAGCGACCTTCTTGCTGTGAGGCGGTTGTGCTACCCACTGCGCCACCCTTTGCAAAATCATGATGTGCATATTTTAAGCACTAAGCTTTGCTGGATTAGCTTGTCGGATGGTTACCACACTTTTTGATGTACTAAAATGTTTTCCTACGATTTTGTCAAAGTGCTTACAATACTATTTTACTACAAAGTATGTATTTACAGATGTGCATTTAAACTGTAAGCTTTTACAGTTTTATTAATGTTATGAGATTAGCATTTTAAATATATAAAAATGAATAAAATACGAAAAAATACTTATTTTAAATACAAATTTATTATCATCCATCATTAAACAAAAACAATTAAGAATCTGTTAAAAACTGTAGCCCATATAACCACAATAACAGCTCATGTAACTTCAGTCAGAAGTGAGTCAGAAGCCAGCTCATGTAACTTCCTCAGTCAGAATTTGGCCATTTGAATAATTAAAAATATAATTCGTGGGCACCTATGATGGAAATCAACTTTTGTAAGCTGTTTGGACATAATGTGTGTATGTATAGTGTGTCCACAGTCATAGTGGAGTGATATACAGTGGTCGCTATAACGCGGTTCATCTTTCGCAGGTTTTTTTTTGTGTGCAATTTGACATGCATTTTTTTTTTTTAACAGCGCATTGTGTTCTGCGTCCTGATTGGCTGTGGACCATTGTCAATCAATCTCCTCCGTGTCTCCTGTACAGTACATAATGCGTTCAGCTTGCCAAATTAACATAAATCATCGATCAATAGCAGTGTGGGTTTCAATAAGGATGCAAAAAGGGTTGTAACTGTCCGCAGCAAGACCATCGTAAAGGGGGTCACACAGGATGCGCCGCGCCACGCAGCACCATGCATTTTAGAATTGTAAATATAGGTTTATATCAGGGTACGCACAGCGGTGCCCATCTACAACTCAGGACACTGGTCATATTTCTGCCGCGCCACAGAGCGCCATCTGAATAATTTCATTTGAAATAACATGCGAATGTGCGTGTCCGGTGTGTGTTACTTCAACTGTCATGTGCGAGACGCATCCAGTGTGTGACCCCTTTAAGGATGGAGTCTGCTTTAGTTTTGTGGATCAGTGACTGCCGGATAAAGAACATTACGCTGGATGCCAACATTATCCACACAAGAGCTAAAAAGCTTTATGAACCTTTTCTGACAGCGATGAATGTTTGCGCCTGACAACAGGTTTTACTCTTTGGTTTCATTCTATAACACTGGACTTATTTTTCTACGAACGTTTGAACTTTGAGAGTGTTTAAACAGGAGAGAAAAGTGTGAAAATGTTAATGCCTGTCAGAGAAAAGTGTATAAAGAGTGCAGTGAGGGGTTTAACAGCCCTAAAACATAAAGTAAACTAAAGTAAAGTGTACTGCTTCACTGATTATACCTATTGCAGGTTATTTTTAGAGCGTAACTCACGCGATTAACGAGGGACCACTGTACACCCAACAAGTCTCTTTTCTAAAATTTCCTGATGTTAAAATAGGATCCAAATCCCAGTGATTTTGAGGCCCACCGCAACGTGACGTAGGAGTGTAGTTTTCTCCGCCCACCGAATTGATTGACATGCGCCATGTCTCCATAATAACATGTATACACATGTCCACAGAACATTTTTTGCAAATAAACTGGGATTAAAATATGTTACAACTCTCTGTGATCAGCTGCACCTCAATAATTAATTTTATACGTTTAAAACGTTTTAAAACAGAGCATGTTTGTAATAGAGTAAAATCGCTGTATATATTAACTGCTATAATCACCACAGCCGCATGGTGTCAGTAAATGCACATGTGTGTGTACTGCAAACGGCATTTGTGTGAGACTCATCATTTCAGAAAGGCTTGAATAAACTCCACCACAAATACATCAAATAAACTTACTGGGTATTTTTTTTAATGAGCTGTATTTCAGCTTCATCCGTGTTTGTCTCTGTCACTGGCTGCTGTTTATCTGACGTAACGCTGGAGAAGCAGACACGCAGGTTGGAACGGTGGGCAGGGAGAAGCTGCTCATTTGCATTTAAAGCCACAGGCTACAAAAGCAGCTGCACTGTACTCAGACACCAAAATAGGCAGATTCTGGAGGCGATAAATAATCTGATGGGTGTTTTGAGCTGAAACTTTACAGACAAATTCTGGAGACACCAAAGGCTTATCTTACATCTTGTAAAAGAGGTAAAATATGTGCCCTTTAAAGCCTTCTTCTACCGGTTATTTTCACAATTTATGATGGTGTAGTAGTCAATGGCACAAATGAGCTGACGTAGGGGGCAAATTCTGGACTTTGTCAGTGGATGGTGGGTCTTTCAAACCACCCGAACACCCCACCCCCGGCTACAGGCCTGAAATATACACCATGTCTTACTTGATAGTGTTTTCTCTGTGGGGTCGATGTAATTATCATTCTCCACTTGGTCTTCTGGCTCGATGTAGTCGTCCTGGACAGACAGAGTGTTGTTTGTTGTGTGTTTGTGGTTTATTGGGTTGTGAATATGATAGTCAGTGTTAAAGCTGTTTTTACCTCGTCCTCCTCCACTGCTAGCCTGCGCTGGGTCATTTGCTGGGTTGTGTGTCTGTGTTGAGGATGGAAAGGTTGGTTTGGTTTTGCCGCTCGACCACGACAGCTGTCTGATGCAGAGAAAAAACACACACACGTCTGCTTTCACATTGCTAAACACAGCTTTACTTTTGTACAGCTCAACTTTCCAGTGTTTAGTCATCATTAAGGTGATTTTTGTATATATGCTCTGACATGTGTGCTTATTTCTGAGATACACTGTAAAAAATATCCATAAATTATCAGTTTTATGTATTTTGTGATTCATGTTTTTATTTTTTTCCGCATTTATTTATGCTTTTGAATTGCATTATGGGACAGCTTGCAACAACTATTCATAAAGTTATATATAAATCACTTTTTTTAAGACAATATATCACTTTAAACTATTAAAAATGTTCACTTTTTGAACTTTTCAAGGTTAAAAATTGTTGTAAGTAGAGGTGTGAACCTCTGGCCTGACCTGGTCTCACGGTTTGGTTCGGTTACAATTATCATGCCATAGATTCGGTTCTCGGTGCATCACGGTGCATTGACGATGCTTTCCATACACAGTTTTATATTTTCTTCACCGCACAGCAATTCTTGTATTAAAATGTATAAATATATTTATATACTATTTGTAATACAATTTTGTCCTTTAATACAAACAGTCAGATATTTGAACTGTACCTTTAAAAACTCAAGTACATGCACAGAACAACATGAGCACTTATAGCAAATAAGCAAATATAAATATCCCGCTTGCTTTCTGAGCCCTGTCTAGCGAGTTCTTTCTTACACCCCTATGATTGGTCACTCGCTCAACAGAAAGGGCTTCGATTGGCTCTAACGCTCTGGCGCTGTTCACCGATGAGTGACACTGATAAACAGCAGCGGCGATCACATCTGATCCATGATAGACGCGGTGGAGAAAACTCACTATACAGACAAACTTGTGTCTGTATCCAGAAGTATTGTTGGAACAGCCGAGAGGAGAGGAAACTTTACCTCACGACAGCTTTACTTTAAGTTTCTCCATAACAGTGAAACAGGGGCTTCTGCTGTAAGTGTCAGTGAAAGTGTAAGTGTGTTTTTAAGTAATTGGAGCGTTTTAAATACTCGCGCTCGCCTCCCTCGCCACAGTAAGCTACCGCGACATAGTGCATATGAGATAAATGACGTCAGTACACAATAACCGGTTATGATTATTACTGAACCGATACCGAATTGTCCGCATCTGCATCACGGTGCACAGAAGAAACAATTAATTTTGACACCCCTAGTTGTAAGAAAGATCAACGTCCCATAATGTAGCGTGCTATATGCACAGCTAATGTTTTTCTGCCACCGATAACTTCCGGTGAAAGGTTTATGTGTATTTTTGATTTCGTACGGTTCCTTTCAAAGCTTCGATGTTGTAATGTTGTAATAATTCTATTGTGTGTATGATTTTATTTTATGGTTGTGAGTATGTGACTTTGTAATTTCATTTGTGTGTATTCGTTATTCACTTGTAACTGTAATTTAGCATTTGTGGTAATGCAATTGTTTTGTCGTTGTCTTTTTATTTTTATTATTTAGGTAGAGCCTAAATTAGCCTCTTCCTGCAGATTATGGCTTATTTTATTTCTGTTTTATTCTAATATTTTTGTATTCTTGTGCAAATAAAGGAAAAAAAATGTAATTAAAATACAATCAGTTAAATAGAGTTAAGACTCATTTAGTTGTTCGGGTGTAAAACGAGATGAAAGACCATTTAAACACAAGCGCCTTCAGGAGCAGCAGGAGAATGCTGAAACTACATTGAAAATACTGTGGTAAAATAAATTTCCATATTATAAAGACTGCACAATGTAATTTAATGCAGTAGTGCTTGTACATTCTGAGACCCACATTATATCATATATCAATCAGGCAGTGAACATCGCTGATTTTTTGACTTAAATGCAGCGATTTTATAATGTAATTACAGTTTACAGAAGCGCTTGAACTGGCTGACTTAAAAAATAAAAGTCCCCCTTTCAAGTATAAATAAACTGGAACAACAACAACAACAACAACAACAAAACACCATGAATGAGCAATTCCAGCGTTATGGTTGTGACATTTGCAGTAAAATCTCAAAACATAAATTAACATATGAAGTACAGTGCATCCGGAAAGTATTGATAGCACTTCACTTTTTCCACATTTTTTTATGTTACAGCCTTATTCCAAAGTGGATTAAATTAATTTATTTCCTCAAAATTCTACACACAATACCCCAAAATATCAATGGAGTGGCTTCACAACAACTCGGTGAATGTCCTTAAGTGGCCCAGCCAGAGCCCAGACCTAAATCCTATTGAACATCCCTGGAGAGATCTGAAAATGGCTGTACACCGTTGCTTCCTATCCAACCTGATAGAGCTTGAGAGGTACTGCAAAGAGGAATGGGCAAATATTCCCAAAGACAGGTGTGCCAAGCTTGTGGCATCATATTCAAAAAGACTTGAGGCTGTAATTGCTGCCAACGGTGCATCAACAAAGTATTGAGCAAAGGCTGTGAATACTGATGTACATGTGATTCTTCAGGTGTTTTATTAAAAAAAAAAAATTGCAACAATTTCAAACAAATTTTTTTCACATTGTCATTATGGGGGATTGTGTGTAGAATGTTGAGGAAATAAATGAATTTAATCCACTTTGGAATAAGGCTGTAACATAAAAAAATGTGGAAAAAGTGAAGCGCTATCACTACTTTCCGGACGCACTGTATATGTTAACATTATTTTGAAGCATCAGTTTATATTTTCCAAAACTACTAACCACAGAGTTCTGGGATCAGAAAAATATCAATCTGTAAACATATTTTAGATTTTAAATGAGGAAAATAAACATGCGTTATGGATGTGACCAGAAAAAAGACTGTGAGTTTACAGTACACAACGTACTTTGTAGAAATTCTGTGAAAACAAACTGCACAACTCAAAAGAAACAATGCTAATCAAGAGGATAAGAGTTGGCTCTCTATAGAACAAACATGATTGATTTGACATTTTTTGCATTTATGAGCAGTGTTGGGCACATTCCTTTAAAAGAGTAATTAGTTATAGTTACTACTCACAGGTAGTAACTGAGTTGCATAATTATAAAGTAAGTTAAAAACTAATTACCAGGTAAAGTAACTATTGCGTTACTTTAAAAACATCTAACTTGTCAAATGACTATAAAATAAGTATAAAACATTGTACACTAATCTACACTATTTTACTGTTGTTGTGGGACAATGTGAGAGACAATGGCAGCATGTCCTCAACTGTATATCTAGATATTATTGTGTTTAATTCTGTCTGAGTAAGAAGTGTTTTCGGTGGAGGAAAATGAATTTATTTGCTTTGACGTCGTGTCTTCGTCTCCTCCTTTGGTAGTAGAGCTCATGTTATCACCTGTGTAGTCACTAATGTTCTGGCAGCATGTGACGACGTGAGGCGTTTCATTAGATTAGAATTACTCGTCAGCGACGCAGAGAGACTCTTGTTTCCTGGGCATAAGTTGCACGACACATAAACATTCTTGCCTTTCACCTCAATGGGGGAAAAGTAGTGCTTATATTTCCAGTTTTCAAACGCTACCTTTGAACTTGTTGGATTTGCCATCGTTCTGACTCCTGGTCATTGGTGTGTGTGACTGACTGTGTGTGTGCGCGCGTGTGTGCGAACACCCGCCCTACTCTGCCTCTGATTGGCAAACGATGGAAATGTACTCCATCTAAGCCAATCATCACGTTCTCAGTTACACCACATTCACGTTCACGTACACCAATCATCATCACTGGTTGGTTATGTGTCCCGCCCCAGCCCCGAACACACACACCCCAGAGAAAGAGAGGTCCTATGGCTGAGAGAGACGCTGCTCGCATAAACTTCAGTGTTCTCAATTATAGTAACGCGCATTTTATTGTGAGTAATTCAACTGATTACTCGTTACTGAAAAAGGTAGTAACGTTAGTAACGCCATTTATTTATAGCGCCGTTATTTCCATCACTGCTTATGAGGGAAAAGCTTGGTTATGGATGTGACATCTCTACGTTATGGATGTGACAGATGTGAAATTAACACTTGTGTGACTTTGCTAAATCAAATATAATTGTTTGAAAACATTGACAGGGACATTTTTGACTATATTTACAGCACCGTAAAATACAAGCCTACACAAAAAACCTAGAAATGGTTTTGTTAGTTTGGTAAAAACTTAATTTTTTTCATGGCAAGGCTGACATTTGCATGGAATTGCTCGAATCACACAAATACAGAAAACTGCTAATTTAGGGATATGTTTTACAGTGTATTTTTGATTGAGTGCAACTCACCCACATATTCTCCTCTGGGGTTTGTGATGGATGGACACACAGTGAAAGGCTTCATATTGTGGGCTTCAGGTCTGGGCGGAGGCTCATAGCTGTCGTCCTGATCGCCCTGCGGGTCCTCATACGTGTCGCTGTCCTGGAAGATTTCACGAGTGTAACACATTTGTTTTTAGGGCTGTGTGCATCAATATGGACCAAAGTTTATATCTTGACTTTTTCCAAAATGAAAATGATCATTAAAATATCTTTGGATGAGTGTGTTTGTACTGGTCTTTTACTGGTTAAGTTCTTTTTCATGAACATTTGAGTGCAGGGCTTGACATTAACACCTGCCAACTCGCCAAATGCGGGTAGATTTCAGCTGTGGCGGGTTAGACAGACACCCTCACTAGCCACTTTGGCTGGTTGAAAATAATTTTTAAATTGCCAGAGCTGCCTCGTCCCTAAAGATTAGAGTTTTATTTCATGACCGTTTGTCAATATGCGTGCAAATGTGCTCGTAGTATCGAGAAGAAGCACGATTGCTAACTGTTCGGGCGAGCAAAGGAAAGCAGGTGAATACCGAATGCTGATCAAGCGCACGGTGAGACACAGGCGATCCTCGCTCACTGACGAGGTCTTTAGTGTGCTTAAAGTGTGCTTAGTGCTTAAAAGCTCCTGTGTCCCGTTTCCTTGCGCAAAGCAACTGTGCCTGGAAACACAACTGGTGCAATCAGTTCTCTTTTAAATAGACTGGAAAAAGCGGTGCTCGTGCACCCACAGTCCTGCTGCTTTCAAGAGCTTAAGATTTTTTTCGCTTTAACCATTGTTTGAACAGATTATTAATGGGCCTAACGTTAACCATGTTAAACGATCATCCTTTCACTATCGCACACAGAATGTTTTTCACGTTTTCTTTTGCTTACAGGCATTTTTGTTAATATGGTTTAATTATCATCCTTTACAATAACATTGCTTTAATATGAGATTAACACTCCATTTATGTATAGTTAACTAGTGATCTGGGACCTTTAGCCAGGACAGACTACTGTGTATGGTTTTAGATAAATGAGAATAATTTTTTAAAATGTCAATTGTTTTTTTAAGAACATTTTTGTTGAATAAAAGTGTACGTATACAGCTATATTTAGCTTGTTTTGACACATTATTTAAAATATGTGGCAAGGAAATAATTAGTTTGGTGTGGCTAGAGAGAAAATTGGTAAATCCTTAATGTTGAGCCCTAAAAAGTCATGTGAAATAAAACTAATTGCAATGCGACACTATGAAACCCCAACACATTTGCTCATCCTCATTGAGCAAGGTCACAACACACACCAAAAGTGAAATGAATGAGGAGGCATGTGGACATAACACATAATTTAAATCAAGTAATTTTAGGATGCCAAAGTCAAAATGTATGCATATAAAATATATTTTCCCAACAACAAAATTGTGGCTAGTGAAAATGGCGAGTGGCTAGTGACGTTGAAAAACTACTAGCCACAGTGGCTGGTGATCAAAAAAGTTAATGTCAAGCCCTGATTGAGTGTATACTTAAATTAGGGTGACCGTACGTCCTATTTGTCCCATGACTTTTTTTATTTTAGGACTTAAAAAATGTCCTGCTTATTACACGGCTACTTGCCACAAAATATAAAAATTAGACACAAAACATTGTTCTGAGCCGTAATAGTTAATTTATTTTTTAATTAAACGCAAAGCTGACAGAAACGAAAAAACTGAATGGGGTATACACTGACCTGCGCATTATTCAGTCACTAGATGGCGCCAAGCAGTCAAAAAATAGTCAAAAAGCGCACGCAGCGTGACAGACAAGCAGGTACATGTGAATGCGGATGTCAGTATATGAATGTGAACGTATTCACTGGCGATCAAGATGATTCTCAGTTCCTGGATGTGTCTGGGTTATTTAGGGGTTGTTAACTGGGAATAACATATCTTGAAATGTTGCGACTGACCAATCAGAATTGAGTATTCCAGACAGTTTTTGTAAAACGTAAATCATTTGGGTCAGTGATTCAGTGATCCATATAATATAATGAAATGTATAGAAAAAAGAAAGTGACTGCATATGAATTTGCATATACAGTGGTCTCTCGCTATAATGCGGTTCACCTTTCGCGGCCTCGCAGTTTCGCAGATTTGTTTTAGTGCAATTTGAGATGTTTTTTTTTTTTTTTTTTTTGCATCTCCTCCGTGTCTCCTGTACAGTACATAATGTGTTCAGCTTGCCAAATTAACATAAATCTTTGATTGCTAGCAGTGCGAGTTTCAATAAGGATGCAAAAAGGGTTGTAACTGTCCGCAGCAAGACCATCGTAAAGGGGGTCACACACCGGATGCGCCGCGCCACGCAGCACCATGCATTTTAGAATTGTAACCATTGGTTTATATCAGGGTACGCACACCAGCGCCGCAAGTCAGCGGTGCCCATCTACAACTCGGGACACTGTTCATATTGAATAACGTCATTTTAAATCACATGCGAATGTGCGTGTCAGGTGTGTGTTACTTCCAACTGTCATGTGCGAGACGCATCCAGTGTGCGACCCCTTTAAGGATGGAGTCTGCTTTAGTTCTGTGGATCAGTGACTGCAGGATAAAGAACATTACGCTGGATGCCAACATTATCCACACAAGAGCTAAAAAGCTTTATGAACCTTTTCTGACAGCGATGAATGTTTGCGCCTGACAACAGGTTTTACTCTTTGGTTTCATTCTATAACACTGGACTTATTTTTCTAGGAAGGTTTGATCCTTGAGAGTGTTTAAACAGGAGAGAGAAGTGTGAAAATGGTAATGCCTGTCTGAGAAACGTGTATAAAGAGTGCAGTGAGGGGTTTAACAGCCCTAAAACATCTTTAATAATAATACTAGTCGCCGAGTTCTACTATTGCTGATATTTTTAGAACGTAACTCCCGCAAATAACGAGGGACCACTGTACTTTCAAGTACATATTTATTTTTTGATTTGTTAAAGGATGTTATGCATACAGTTGCAATCAGAATTATTAAACCCCCTGAATTATTCGCCCCCCTGTTTATTTTTTCCCCCAATTTCTGTTTAACGGAGAGATTTTTTTCAACACATTCTAAACATAATAGTTTTAATAACTAATTTCTATTAACTGATTTATTTTCTCTTTGCCATGATGACAGCACATAATATTTGACTAGATATTCTTCAAGACACAAGTATTCAGCTTAAAGTGACATTTAAAGGGTTAACTAGGTTAATTAGGTTAACTAGGCAAGATAGGGTAATTAGGCAAGTTATTGTATAACGATGGTTTGTTCTGTAGACTATCAAAAAATATAGCTTAAGGGGGCGAATAATATTGACCTTAAAATGTTTAAAAAAAAAATTAAGAACTGCTTTTATTCTAGCCGAAATAAAACAAATAAGACTTTCTCCAGAAAAAAAATATTATCAGACATACTGTGAAAATTTCCTTGCTCTGTTAAACATAATTTGGGAAATATTTAAAAAAGAAAAAAAAATTCAAAGGGGGTTTAATCATTCTGATTGCAACTGTATATTACATGAATGTGTGTAGTATGAACGAAAATGTTTGAAGTTTAATGACTTTAGTGACTCCCGCTGTATTTAATGAAGTTTGATTGCCTTAAACGAATCTACTAGTGGTTTTAGTGTCCTATTTATTCGAGCATGATAGGCCTAAATAAGCATAAAAACACACTCAGCAAAAATATATAATTATTGTTACTGAAACAGTCTGTAATGCACTTACAAAGTCTGAGTCAGAGTATCTCTCAGCATCCGGAGCTTCATCTAGAAATGACACAACATGGTCATGAGGTCAGACACTGAAAATAAAGTCTTGCCAAATCCTATAAAAAGCAAGCAAACAAACTGCTCTAATGCTTAATAATAATAATAACTAATAAACTACTAAATGATTAAATAAAAACAAATAAAAAAAGTAAATATGAAAGTAAGAAAAGTTAATATAAATAAATAAACAAAATAAAAATACAAATTAAATAAAATACAGCACTAACATACATGAACGAATGAACGAACAAATAACGTAACGAACAAATAAACTAAAAACAAATGAATAAATAATTACATTTAATTTAAAATGAATATAAACATATAAATAAAAAAATACATACATGAACGAACAAATGAAGATATGAACTAATAAACGAATGATTGAATAAATAAAAAAAAATAAAAATAAAAATAAGTAAATAAATATTAATAAAATAAAATAAAACAAAACACATACATACATGAATGAAAGAACAAACAAATAATGTAACAAACAAATAAACGAATGAATGAATGAATAGATCAGCAAATAAATAAAAAATACAATAAAATTGCAATGATATATGGACTGTGTGTGCGCGCGTGTGTTTGTGTGTGTACTGGGTTGCGGCTGGAAGGGCACCCGCTGTGTAAAACATGCTGGAATAGTTGGCGGTTCATTCGCAGCGTCTGACCCCTGATAAATAAGGGACTTAGCTGAAGGAAAATGAATGAATGATCTTCTCTTGTAGATACACATGTAGTGCATGAATTTTCGAGGCCACATAACGTTTTAGATTGTTTCTCCTTGCTGACTGCACTGAATTGCATCATAAAGTATTTTATAAAAGGCAGAAAAAGCTGCACTTTTTTTCCAGCTTCCAGCTTTTTTCTCCTTCAGAGAGTTTTTTCAGCTTGCCTTGATAGTCTCTTGCTGGAACTTTGGGCGGCTCTTTCTTCTTTAGTCTGAAACAAAAGTGAAAACAGGCCAGAATAAACGAGCGTTTTTCCATTCTTGTTGATATCAGCAGGCTGTGGATTAGTGATAGTGTGCTGACTGGATTATATTTTTCATCCGTCAGCAGCATTTAAACACATGATTGCATGTTATCTGTACTGCATATGAAAGCACAAACAGAAACGCACAGATTTGCAGCAGAATAATGAGACGTTTGGAGAAGGTAAAAGCCAGATTATAGTCTTAAGTCTTTCTATAGACACCACAAAGCTCTTGTAGATGTTACTGTGGGCGTCTGGAGCCGTTTCAGTACTTACAGACTGAAAAGGAAAGAAGAACTCTGAGCTGTGAGCTGTGGTGATTTTGCATTAAATATTAAATAAAACACACAGTCAAGCCTGAAATTATTCAGACTTCTGTTCAGATGTAACACAATGATGCCTTTTGTACATTGTCTTATTATATTTTGGGAGAAGCCAGTGTCATTTATGGTAATAGAGGTGGGAATAACTTTGGGCTTGACTTGTGTAAATGTAAAAAATAAAATTTTTGAATAAAATGAATTAAAGAGGAATGATTTACAATTAAGTTTTTGGTTTACCATTTTTTTTAAACCAAGTTTATTTTTAAAATAAATAAATATAATATGATATATATTATATATTATTATATATAATATAATATCAATTTTTAAATACAAAATAAATAGATTTTTTGAAATAGTTTTCATTAAATATTAAATACAATTATTTTAAAAAGTAAAATAACATAAAAGCAATAAAATGTAAAAAAAAAACAATTTAAATACAAAATTTAATACAAAATAAATGAAAAAAAAAATGAAATATGTTTTTTCTGTTAATATGAAAATGAGCAATTAATGTTTTCTATTTTATGTAAAAAGAAATCAATTATTAAATACAACTTTGAAAAATAAAAAAAACTTTTGTCATTAAATATTAAATAAAACATACAGTCAAGCCTGAAATTATTCATACCTCTGGCAAATTCTAACTCATAGATTTTGTTCAAATGTAAATAAAAGCTAAGAAATATATATATTTTTTCCACAATGATGCGTTTTGTACATTGTCTTATTATATTTATAAAAAAACTTGATGGTTGAATAAAAGTAACTTTAAGTCAGAATTTGCCAGAGGTATGAATAGTTTTGGGTTTATATTGTTAAAAAAGTAGTAAAATTACAATTACTGTTGAAATAATTTTATTTAATGTGTTTTTTTTTTTACAATAAAATTTAAACAAAAAATCTTTATTGAATTTAATGTTCTCCCCGTGTTGGCGTGGGTTTCTTCCGGGTGCTCCGGTTTCCCCCACAAGTCCAAACACATGCGCTATAGGGGAATTGGGTAAGTTAAATTGTCCGTAGTGTATGAGTGTAAAGGAGTGTGTGTGGGTGTTTCCCAGTGATGGGTTGCGGCTGGAAGGGCATCCGCTGCGTAAAACATATGCTGGATAAGTTGGCGGTTCATTCCTCTGTGGCGACCCCTGATTAATAAAGGGACTAAGCCGAAAAGAAAATGAATGAATGAATGAATGAATAAAATAAAGATGGAGATTTAGAATTTAGTTTTGTTTTACCATTTGATTTTTAAAATGAATAAAATGTAAGAAAATCTATTTTTAAATAAAAAAATAATCAATTTTTTTCATTAAATATTAAATAAAACACACATATATATATATATATTTAAAAAGTAGATATGAAAATTAACAATTACTGTTTTTTACAAAAATGTTTTCATTTAATGTGTTTTTTAAAATAAAAAATCTAAAATAAAGATTTTGAATACAGTAAAATAAAAAAGTAAAGGTGAAAATTAACAATACCTTTTTTTGTTTTACTATTTTTATTTTATTTTTAAAATAAATAAAATGTAAAAAATTTATTTTTTATACAAAATTAAATTATATAAAAAAAAAAAAGGTCAGTTTTGAATAAATATTAAATAAAAAATGTTTTTAAAAAGTAAATATGAAAATTTACAATTTCTGTTTTAAAAAAAGTTGTTATTTAATGTGTTTAGATAAATTATTTCAGATAAAATAAAAATTGAAAAATAAAAACTTGATGAAAATAAATCATATAAATAGAGAAAGTTGATTAAAAAATAAATAAATAAATACAATAAAATTAGAAAAAAATTTTAATACACTTTTGAACAAATATATTTTATTTTTCATTAAAGGTAAATAAAAATAAATGTTTTTTTTACAGATAACTTGAAAATACAATTATAAACAATGTTTTTAAAAATGTAAAAAAGAAATCGATTATGAAATACAACTTTGATAATAGACTTAGTCTTACTTTATTTATAAAGCACATTATGACAACAGTTGTTGACCATTGTGCTGTACACAAAGTGTGTTAAAAAGATACGATTAAAGGAATAAAACAACATACAATACATACAACACGGAACAGAAAACAGCAAGCTCAGCTAACTCCGGTATTAAAAGCCTTTTCTAAAAGGTGAAGTTTCAGTTTCCCCTTGAACACAGATTCAGTAGAGATTATTCTAATAGAGAGAGGTTGACCGTTCCACAATTTGGGGCCCACAATGGAAAAGGCCCGGTCTTCCAAGCTTTGATCTGGGAACTTTTAATAATTTCTGACTTGATGACCTTAAACATCTAGCAGATATGTTAACAGTCACAAGTTCAGAAAGATAAGGTGCCAGACCATTTAAAACCTTAAAAACAAAGAGTACAAAGATTTTAAACTCTATTCTAGAACATACCGGCAACCAGTGCAGAGAGAGTAAGACGGAGGTAATGTGCTCAAATTTACCAGTGCCAGTAAGAAGTCTAGCAGCTGTGTTTTGGACCACTTGTAGGCGATTTATATTGACCAATACCTATATAAATTGAGTTGCAGTAGTCCAAACGTGAAGATATAAATGCATGTATTACTTTCTCAAATTCAGCAGGGGTTAAAAAGCCTTTCACTTTGTCCAGTAATCTCAACTGAAAAAAGCATGATTTAACTACTGCAGTAACCTGCTTATCAAACACACTCACTGGCCACTTTATTAGGTACACCTGTCCAACTGCTCTTTAATGCAAATTTCTAATCAGCCAATCACATGGCAGCAACTCATTTCATTTAGGCATGTAGACATGGTCAAGACGATCTGCTGCAGGTCAAAGCGAGCATCAGAATGGGGAAGAAAGGGGATTTAAGTGACTTTGAACGTGGCATGGTTGTTGGTGCTAGACGGGCTGGTCTGAGTATTTCAGAAACTGCTGATCTACTGGGATTTTCACGCACTTTCAACCATCTCTAGGGTTTACAGAGAATGGTTCGAAAAAGAGAAAATATCCAGTGAGCGGCAGTTCTGTGGATGCAAATGCCTTGTTGATGCCAGAGGTCAGAGGAGAATGGCCAGACTGGTTCCAGCTGATAGAAAGGCAACAGTAACTCAAATAACCACTCATTACAACCGAGGTCTGCAGAAGAGCATCTCTGAACGCACAACACGTCCAACCTTGAGGCGGATGGGCTACAGCAGCAGAAGACCACACCGGGTGCCACTCCTGTCAGCTAAGAACAGGAAACTGAGGCTACAATTCACACAGGCTCACCAACATTGGACAATAGAAGATTGGAGAAACGTTGCCTGGTCTGATGAGTCTCGATTTCTGCTGCCACATTCGGATGGTAGGGTCAGAATTTGGCGTCAACACCATGAAAGCATGGATCCATCCTGCCTTGTATTCAGGCTGGTGGTGGTGGTGTAATGGTGTGGGGGATATTTTCTTGGCACACTTTGGGCCCATTAGTACCAACTGAGCATCGTGTCAATGCCACAGCCTACCTGAGTATTGTTGCTGACCATGTCCATCTCTTTATGACCACAGTGTCCCCATCTTCTGATGGCTACTTCCAGCAGGATAACGCACCATGTCATAAAGCGCCAATCATCTTAGACTGGTTTCTTGAACATGACAATGAGTTCACTGTACTCAAATGGCCTCCACAGTCACCAGATCTCAATCCAATAGAGCACCTTTGGGATGTGGTGGAATGGGAGATTGGCATCATGGATGTGCAGCCGACAAATCTGCAGCAACTGCGTGATGCTATCATGCCAATATGGAGCCAAATCTCTGAGGAATATTTCCAGTACCTTGTTGAATCTATGCCACGAAGGATTAAGGCAGTTCTGAAGGCAAAAGGGGGTCCAACCCGGTACTAGTAAGGTGTACCTAATAAAGTGGCCGGTGACTGTAGCAGGGCAGAGTCAAAGACGATACCTAGATTTTTTTTACAGATGGCTTTACATAATCAGATAAACTGCCCATCATTTGATTCAAGCTGCCAGAGACAGCTAATGGTCCCAATCCAAAGACAATTGCCTCGGTCATCTTCTCATTCAGTTTTTAAAAAGTTTTGGACATCCAAGCCTGAATATCTGACAGACAGGCACTTAAGGCACATAACCCAGCATCATTTTGCTTGATGGGCACATAAATTTAAGACAAAAATTCAATGATTTTTTTTTCATTAAATATTAAATAAAACAATAAAACAATATTTTTAAAAAGTTTTTTTTTAATTTTTATTTTTTAACAATTTCATTTGATTAGAAATAATAATAATAATAAATACAAAATTAAATACAATGTAAAAAAATTGCCAAAATGAACTGGATAAAGACACACTTCAGTCAAGCACAGAAACAAGTTGAAACTTAAAGTAAAAACACAAAATAATCATATTTACCGGTCCAGCGTAGTTCTGCCAGTTTTCAGAATATTAGCCGCTTGTTCATTCTGAAACCTTAAAAATAAATAAAAAGACAAACATTTCAGTTATATTGGCATCATTGAATAATACAGTTGAGGGCAGAATTATTCGCCCTCCTGTGAAATATTTTTCAAATATTTCCCAAATGATGTTGAACAGATTCAGGAATTTCTCACAGTATTTCCTATAATATTTTTTCTTCTGGAGAAAGTCTTATTTGTTTTATTTTGGCTAGAATAAAAAGAGTTTACAATTTTTTTTAAAAGCCATTTTAAGGTCAATATTATTCGCCCCTTCAGCAATATTAGTTTTGGATTGTCTCCAGAACAAACCACTGTTATACAATGACTTGCCTAATTACCCTAACTTTACCCTAATTAACCTAGTTAAGCCTTTAAATGTCACTTTAAGATGAATACTAGTGTCTTGAAGAATATCTAGTCAAATATTATGTGCTGTCATCATGGCAAAGAGAAAAGAAATCAGTGATTAGAAATGAGTTATTAAAACTATTATGTTTAGAAATGTGCTGAAAAAAATCTTCTCTCTTAAAAATATAAAACATTTTAAATTGAACAGGCTAATAATCCCAGTGATGGGTTGCAGCTGGAAGGGCATCTGCTGCATAAAACATATGCTGGATAAGTTGGTGGTTCATTCCGCTGTGGCGACCCCTGATGAATAAAGGGACTAAGCCGAAAAGAAAATGAATGAATGAATGACAGGCTAATAATTCTGACTTCAACTGTATATTGGTCTGTACTTTTTAATGGTTAATCATTGTCTGAAGTATGCATTTGAATGAGAAAACATTCATGTTAAACAGCGCAGAACAGAAATGCTTTGAAGTGCATTAAAGTTTCATGCTCAGGATTTTGGAAAACCCCCAAAACCTAAACACCAGGGCTAATAATTACAGCTGTAGACAGGAACTATAGCCTATTTTGGGGGTTTAATGTTATTCTAATGAATGCCTGTATTTATAACCGTTGCTGTGCAGCAGATGCTCTTTTAATAAATATTATTAATAAATTCTGTTATAAATGTGATATTGTTTCCGTCATGCAAGACACACCCAATGCCTTGCTTTGGGAGTATTTCTACGCAGGAATAGAGAAGTGAGAGAAAATAAGTGTGTGTATGTGTGTGTGTATGTGTGTGAGGACAGTCAGCAGATGTTTCCTCATGACTGTTTTCAGACTAAAACAAAACTAGAGCTGGGTGATACTGAAAAGTATGCAATATTCAATATTGTTGTTACAATATTTCTTACGAAATACAGATGTGGACAAAATTGTTGGTAGCCTTCAATTTTTTTCAGGGCAGTTTCATTAGTTTGCTTTTTTTGATGTTTCTGTTGTACAGTGACGATGAACTTGTAAATTTTAAGCATTTTATATTTAATATATATATATATATATATATATATATATATATATATAAACATTTTGAATAAAATAAAGATGAAATTAATAATTGAGTTTTTGTTTTACCATTTTTTTTATTTGAGTTGATTAAAAAAAATTAAAATCTATAAAAATCTATTTTTAAATACAAAATTCATTTCACAAAATGCAAAACATATTTTCATTAAATAGTAAATATAGAAATTATTATAATTTTTTTTACATAAAATGAAAGTAATTAAATTATAAATACAACACTGAATAGAATATTATTATTTATTCATTCATTTTCCTTCGGCTTAGTCTCTTTATTCATCAGGGGTCGCCACAGTGGAATGAACCGCCAACTTATCCAGCATATGTTTTATACAGCAGATGCCCTTCCAGCCGCAACCCAGCACTGGAAAACACTCATTCACACACACACTCGTACACTACAGCCAATTTAGTTTCTCCAATTGACCTATAGCGCATGCGTTTGGACTGTGTGATAGGAGTACGGTTTCCCCGCCCACGGAATTGATTGACAGCCGCGTATTAACATGTCTCCGTAGTAACGCGTATAATCATATCCACAAGACAGAACATGTGCAAAGCAACTGGGATTAAAAGATCTGTTCATCTCTCTGTGATCATCAATCATCATCAAATGTGATCAAGAGTGAGTTTTACAAGTGTAAACGTTTTTAAAACAGTCCATGTTTGTAATAAAGTAAGTTAAAGATGGTAAAATCGCTTTACTTCATCACCACAGCCACATGTCAGTACAATTATAAAAGAAGATGCTTCAATCCCGATTTGTGGGTTAAATCAGGTTTATTTTGTACATTAACATAACGGATATCCATACAGCAGTGGATATTATCGTGTATCCTGTCACATTTGCCATGCAAAACAGTGCAAAGATAAACATATGTATGTCCGCGTGTGTGTGTCTGTGTGTGTGTGTGTGTGTGTGTGTGTGTGTGTGTGCATGCGTGCAAACTTTGTAACAACATTATGTGTGACTCATCATTGCAGAAAGGCTTGAATGAACTCCACAACAAATATATCAAATAACCGCTGGGAAAGGTCTTACTGTAGTAAGGGAGATCTGCTTCATTCTTGTCTGTCACTGTGCTGCTTATCTACGTGAAGGCTACACGCCTCAGAGCAGTACCGAGATCTCTATGGCTCTGACAGGCACGTGGGAATGGTGGGCGGGGAGAACCAGCTCATTTGCATTAAAGGCACAGGCAACAAAAACAGCTACATGTCCTGACAGCTCAAATATTCCATATTCAGAAAGGTATAATAAATAATCTGATGAAACTTTACAGACACATTCTGGAGACACAAAAGTCTTATCTTAAATCTTGAAAAAGGGGTAAAAAAGGTGCCCTTTAAATTAAAACCATTATTTTATAGTGTAATTACATTTTACAGTCACAGTGTTACTGTAGTTTGAGAATAAACTATGATGAAATTAATAAAGCCATTGTGAGCAGATTTAGCTTGTTTTAAAACATTAAAAAAAAATCTTACTGATGCCAATTTTTTGACTGGTAATGTAGATGTTCAAAAGGTTATAAATGGCTGCATTTATTTGATTACAATTACAGCAGATATTCATTCATTCATTTTCTTTTCGGCTTAGTCCCTTTATTAATCAGGGGTCGCCACAGTGGAATGAACAGCCAACGTATCCAGCATATGTTTTACGCAGCGGATGCCCTTCCAGCTGCAACCCATCACTGGGAAACACTCATACACTCTTATTCACACACATACACTACGGCCAATTTAGTTAATCAATTCCCCTATAGCGCATGTCTTTGGACTTGTGGGGGAAACCGGAGCACCTGGAGGAAACCCACGCCAACACGGGCAGAACATGCAAACTCCATACAGAAACGCCAACTTACCCAGCTGAGGCTTGAACCAGCGACCTTCTTGCTGTGAGGCGATCGTGCTACCCACTGCGCCACCGTGACGCCCTTACAGCATATTCTGATTGTTATTGGCTGTTGTCATTTTACTAGTGTTAGGGTTAGTGTTGTTTCAGTGTTGTTTTATGATACCCCGGTTCCTCCATTGTTTTAAATGAGAAACCATTGGCTTCAATATGCTGACATAAAAGGCATAGGCAATTTTGATGTTATGATTACATTACATATTTGGGTATATTTCTGCCATCATTGGAGTGTGTTTTCTAAAGTTATCAGTCAAAACTGTTTTACTTTCACTACGAACACATTTACCAGCACGTAATCCACCTATTTGTCAATATAATGAAGATAATAAAGGCCTGATCTGATTGGCCAGATTTGGATAAACAACCTGTGCATGCAGCACACAAATGCTTGGCACATAAAATTAATTATCCCTGGTGTACTGTTCAAACTGACTCTCCTTTGGTTATGTTGGGGGCTGTTTTTGCCTCATTGACTTCCATTATAATGACATTTTTTGATTGCAAAGCCATGACAGCATATATTCATGCATTCTTGATTGTTGCTGGTTTTCCCTGTTGGAAAGAGGGATAATTTGTCATTTTTACTGTTGATCACTGAAGAATGCATGATTTTATGCTGTCATGGCTTTGCAATCAAAAAATGTCATTATAATGGAAGTCAAGGGGGCAAAAACAGCCACCAACATAACGAAAGGGTAGTCAATTTCCCCAGAGTTTATTGTTAAGTTCATTATTTTTTTTACATTTCCAAAACATTTACCCAAAATATGTGTCAAAATAACGTTTGTCACCAAAAATCATTCCATTAGCTAAAACACAGGAAGATGAGGACAAATTAAGACTCAAAATCAACCCAGAGTGGATGAAAACAACCCAACAGCACACGGGTTAAACGTGTTGCACTTCTCTGTGATATGAATATTGCATACACTATTATCGCGATACTTTTTCAGTATATTGTGCAGCCCTACACAAAACACTCCAGTGATTAATTGCCTGATTGAGGACTTTGTTGTGTTATAAGTAACGAGGAACAGAAACACACCTTTTTATTCTGTTGAACAGGCTGTCGTCGTTCTTTTTGATGTCTTGAACAATTTTCTGGAGCTGCCTGAAAAGCAAAACATTAATTAAAGCACACGTACAGATGAAGACACAATTACTGTTCAAATGTAATTATTTTTCACGTATTTCCCACGTGATTTTTAGCAGAGAGAAGATTTGTTTTAAACATACTGTGATATTTAATTTCTTTAAGTAATTTCCTTTGTTTTTGTCATGATGACAGTATAGTAGTATTATTTGACTAGATATTTTTCAAGATGCTAGTAGTCAGATTAAAGTGACATTTAAAGGCTTAACTAGGTTAATTAGGTTAATTAGGAAAGTTATTGTATAACGATGGTTTGTTCTGTAGACCAGTGGTCCCCAACCCCAGATCAATTGGCCGCACAAGAAATCATTAATTGTTTGCGTTTTATTTATTATCTGAGTCTGAACGATCTTTTATTTTGAAAAAATGAGCGTATTTTCTTGGTTACATCTCGGTCACTTGAGCGCCCAAATTTAACCACAAGCAGCAAAATGAGTAGGAAACAGACGTCTTTGGAACGTTTCTTTGCTAAGGGGAAACGGCCCAGTAAAAGACCCGCAAACTGCAGAGGAATGGATCCGCAACCCATTTGTAAACAAATCAGCTGAATCCAGCATGTCTGTGCTAGAAGATCAACTGCTGGAGATCTTTTTAGGGGCTGTTTGCATATCGCATCTTTTCCACACTCAAGTTTATTATCTCCAATGGAGGAGCGCACCCATTTGACTTCTAAACTTTTCAGAATGCCACGAGCGCACCGTGAGTCACGTGACAAGAACTGACCGAGCAGCTTCATGCTTTGTATGGAATATTCACATTTCGGTAGGCTAATTACCTCAGACAAACACAGAACACCCAAACACTGCAGTGCACTGCAGATTTTTTCCCCTTCACTTCGTCAATTGGTTAAGTTTTTTTTTTTTCCTCGCCACTGTCACCACTGACTTGCTTGGATCGGGACTTGTGGAGCTGTGCTTCGGTGGATTTGCTCTGCAGTGTTTGAACTTTCAGCAGTGAAATTTAGACCACACTGAACTAAACTAAACTGAACTTCAACTCTGAAATCTGGACTTTACTAGAACTTCTATGTTAAGCTGCTTTGACACAATCTACATTGTAAAAGCGCTATATAAGCGCTATACAGTGCACTATATAAGGCTATATAAGGCGCTGTAATAGCACGTTTGCCTCACAACAAGAAGGTCGCTGGTTCGAGCCTCGGCTGGGTCAGTTGGTGTTTCTGTGTGGAGTTTGCATGTTCTCCCCGTGTTCGCGTGGGTTTCCTCCGGTTTCCCCCACAAGTCCAAAGACATGTGGTATAGGTGAATTGGGTAAGCTAAATTGTCCGTAGTGTATGTGTGTGAATGAGTGTGTGTATGGATGTTTCCCAGTGATGGGTTGCAGCTGGAAGTGCATCCACTGCGTAAAACATATGCTGGATAAGTTGGCGGTTCATTTCACTGTGGCGATCCCTGATTTATTAAGGGACTAAGCCGAAAAGAAAATGAATGAATGACTGCCAATGTAAAATTGTCAACTGTTGACCGGTCCGTTGTGATAAAAAGGTTGGGGAGCGCTGCTGTAGTCGATCGAAAAATACATTGCCCAAGGGGGCTAATAATATTGACCTTAAAATGGTGTTAAAAAATTAAGAACTGCTTTTATCCTAGCTGATATAAAACACACTTTCTCCAGAAGAAAAAATATTATAGGAAATACTGTGAGAAATTCCTGAATCTGTTCAACATCATTTGGCGAGTATTTGAAAAAGAATCATTTTGAGCTTAACTGGATATTGCAATATGCAAATCTGCTATATTTCGATAAATTCAATATAATGCACAGCCCTGGTCTCCCAATCTTCCATATGTTCTGTAAACCTCTGTTCAAGCGTAACGCATTGAATTGTGGGTTTTTACAGCTCATCAAATATAAAGTTAAGAGCTTCTGACAGTCTGTGTTTCTGTAGGAGAGGTGACAGAGATGTATAATGAACATAATTACAGTCTGCACAGATTCAGAGCTGTTTCAGAGTGTCTGAATTCAGAAAAGACAGCAGAGATATATGATGCATCCTCACTGCACTGTAAAAAATGATTTCAATGATAAAAAAGCTGTAAAAATGCTACAGTAAAAATCTGTAACCGGTTTAAAAGTTTTCTTAATATGTACAATGAATAACATGAATTCTCTTTCACCAGATTTCTGTTAGAGCTGCACTGTGAAAAATGTACTGTAAGACTTTACTGTGCATCTTTGGTTTTATTTTACAAGCCCACTGTAAATATATAATTACAATTGTGCTGTATTTTTTTACATTACAATTGTAATTATTAATTTACTGTACATTAGTTAATATATGGTCAAGTCAAGTCAAGTCGAGCTTTATTGTCATTCCGCTACATGTGTGGACATACAGAGGAACGAATTGCCGTGTCTCGCAGGACAACGGTGCTACATAGATTAATCATAAATACAAACACAACACTGGACATAAGAGCTATTATAAAAAACCTATGCATTACTAACATTCATTCATTCATTTTCTTTTCGGCTTAGTCCCTTTATTAATCTGGGGTCGCCACAGTGGAATGAACCGCCAACTTATCCAGCATATGTTTTACGCAGTGGATGCCCTTCCAGCTGCAACCCATCACTGGGAAACATCCATACACACTCATTCACACACACACATACACTACGGACAATTTAGCCTACCCAATTCACCTATACCACATGTCTTTGAGCACCCGGAGCAAACCCACGCCAACACGGGGAGAACATGCAAACTCCACACAGAAATGCCAACTGACCCAGCCGAAGCTCGAACCAGCAACCTTCTTGCTGTGAGGCAATTGTGCTACCCATTGCGCCACCGCGTCGCCATAACTAACATATACTCATTCATTCATTTTCTTTTTGGCTTAGTCCCTTTATTAATCAGGGGTCGCCACAGCGGAATGAACCGCCAACTTATCCAGCATAAGTTTTATGCAGCGGATACCCTTCCAGCTGCAACCCATCACTGGGAAACATCCATACACACTCATTCACACACATACACTACGGACAATTTAACTTACCCAATTCACCTACAGCGCATGTGTTTGGACTGTGGGGGAAACCGAAGCACCCGGAGGAAACCCACGCCAACACGGGGAGAACATGCAAACTCCACACAGAAATGCCAACTGACCCAGCCGAAGCTCGAACCAGCGACCTTCTTTCTGTGAGGCGATTGTGCTACCCATTGCGCCACCGCACCGCTAACATAACTAACATATACTATAAAAAAAATCAAATAAAATACTTAAACTATACACATAAGACAGGCTATACAAGTCTATACATGGTCTTACTGGCAACCAAAATTGTCAGTAAGTTACTGTAAATTTTACAGTAAATTGTAATTATTAATTTACAGTGCGCTCAATTTAATTTGTATTTTAAATAAAAAATTTGTATTTTAAATTAAATTTGTGTTAAATATTGTATTTAATAAAGGGACTAAGTCGAAAAGAAAATGAATGAATGAATGAATGAATGTCGGAAAATAAATAGGAAGAAGCATATGCTCATTTAATCTTTCCCCTTCTCCCTTCTACATCAATAATAAATAACAGTCCATAACAATAATATTCATTATTTCATTTTCCTTCGGCTTAGTCTCTTTATTCATCCGGGGTCACCACAGCGGAATGAACCGCCAACTTATCCAGCATATGTTTTACACAGCGGATGCCCTTCCAGCTACACACGCACATTCACACACACTCATACACTACGGTCAATTTAGTTAATCAATTCCCCTATAGCGCATGTGTTTGGACTGTGGGGGAAACCGGAGCACCCGGAGGAAACCCACGCCAACACGGGGAAAACAAAACTCCACACAGAAATGCCAACTGACCCAGCCGGGACTTGAACCAGCGACCTTCTTGCTGTGAGGGGACAGTGCTAACCACTGAGCCACCGTGACGCCCCATAACAATAATAATAATAATAACAATAATCTTCAAATTAACTCCATAATTTTGTCATCTCATTCTTTTCTAATACATTTTATTGCTAAATAAATAAACAGTAGATTCCATACATGTAATGTTAAGAAGGTGGAATAAATACTATAATAAATGTATTGTGTATTGCTTGTTCACGTTAGTAAATACACTGTAAAAACAAAGTATTGCTGACTTAAATTGTTCAGTTGAATCAAACGGACTTCTCTAGTTATCTCAACTTACATCAATCAAACTGACTAAAAATATTGAGTTAAAGTTAAGTTACAAGTAAGTACAACTAAATTAATTAAGTTGCATGACTTAAAAATGTAGTTAATGATTTAATTAGTATTAAAATAAGTTGAATCAACCTAAAAGTATTTGTTGCCTTGACTTTTTGTCATTAAGTCTTTTTTAAGTGTACATTAACCTTATTGTAAAGTGTTTAAAATGGTTGCTGTGTTTAAGTTGCATGTATATACACACTTCACTACAGATTTACTACATGCAAACTTTTAAATGCATTTGAAAATCAATGTTATGTTAACATTAACTCGGCTGAATCACAGCTCAGACAGCTTCCTTGTGCCGAAATAATAGTGAAACAGAGTAAAGAGTTTGTCTTACCGGAGTTTAACAGCAGCCGGAGCTGTAAATCTGTTCAGATTCTCCATTGCGTATTAATTAAACTGACTGTAAAGACTGTGAACCTGTCCGTCCTGTATGTATGTGTGTGTGTGTGTGTGTGTCAGCTAGTTCAGTGTGCTGATCATACTGTGGGTGTTGGACAGTGCTGGTTAAAACACACACGCACACCGTCTGCAGCTGTACGCAGGGTGATTTTTCCGCAGAAGTGGTGTGTGATGAGGATTGTGAAACTGCCGTGAACGTCACGTTGCTCCTATATTTAGAGTGAAGTCACTGTGAACTGATTCACTTCAATGAATCAAGGTTATTTCTCGACTCTCTGCGCTCTCACTTCTCTGTCTGGCAGTTTTACACACCTTTTATGTCTCTGAATGCGAATCAATTCAAATTTTACCCTAGTCTATTCTGGGCTCCATTCATTCATCATTCAACGTGTTATTATATGGATTATTTAGAGGGTTTTAGTGGTTGTCAACTGGTTGGTGTGTGTCTGTTTGTGTGTGTGTGTGTATGTATGTATGTATATACACACACAGACATTGGAATTATTTTTCACATTTTTCCCAAGTTAACAAAAGGGCAAATTTTTTTAACTGTATGTATATATAAATACACACACACACACACACACACGCACGCACACATGCACGCAGATACACATATGCGCGCACATACAGATACACACACATGCTCACTCACACACACAAAGATACATGCACACGCACACAGATACACACATCTACACACACGTACACACAGAGATACACACACATGCACACACACACAGACTAACACACACATGCACACGCATACACACACACACACACAGATACACACACGCGCGCACACACACATACGTGCTCACACACACACACAGATACAAACACATGCGTGCACACAGACACACATGCTCACACATGCTCACACAGACACACACTCACACATGCACACACACACACACTTGCGCACACACACAGATACACACACATGCGCGCACACACACACACACACACACACACGCACACACACACAGACCAATAC
>CAIGQV010003909.1:217553-232849 GCA_903798115.1 Danio jaintianensis | reverse complement strand
ACACACACACACACACACACACACACACACACACACACACACACACATACACACACGCACACACACACACACACATCTTCTCAGCCTTCAGCGTAACACACTCTGCATTATGCATCAGAATCGAGATCAAAAAGGGTCTAATGGAGACAAATGCGAGATGTTGAGCTCTCCGAATCTCCGTAGCTCTCCGCAGAGAAGAAGACAAGAAAATCACCTAGCCCTGCCTGAGAATCAAGCTTAGCCTTTTGACACTGAATAAAATATCGAATATTTGGCCCGGGCAGCTCCTCGGATGCTGCTTGCCGAAGTGAATTATTTATGTTGAGTTTCTTGAGGAGACACAGAGCCTGAATCACAGCTGCATATTAAAGAGCTCGGCTTTCACATAAGAGTCTCAGACCGGCTCCTGCAGTCTCCGATACGCCTTTACAGCCCGGTCCAAAACTGTCTGAGAGCAGTCGAAGACATCTGAGGAATAATATATCAGGAGCGCGTTTGACCCACTGCTCGCTGTAAATGAAATGCACATACCAGAAGACACGGTTACGACTTCACTGGCAGCCGAAAAGACGAGTAAACAGACTCCGGGACTCTAGTTTTGACACTTTTCATCTTTTACACTGATCTGAGAACAGGCCGGATCTGGGGAAGCAACCTAAGATATGCTTTATAAGCTGTAAGCTAGGTCCTATGTTATTTTAAAGAGGAGCTATTGTATGCCTTTTTGCAAGATGTAAAATAAGGCTCTGATGTGCCTACAGTGTGTGGGGTGAAGTTTGAGCCCACAATAAAACACCAAAAATTGTTTATAACTCTCTGAAACTGACCCTTTTAGGCTTTGATTCTAATTGTGGCGTTTTGGTGACTGTCGCTTTAAATGTAAATTAGATTGTGCTCTTTTTTTAAAGAGGGCGGAGCTACAAATGCCTGTGTGTCAGCATAGTGGCAGATTCGAAAACAAAACCCACATTCTATGCTAATGAGGGAGAGATGGTCACTAGTGGGCGGGGCTTTTCCCCTCTGATGACACGTACAAAGGGAGAATGCCAATCAAAGTGTTTCTGCAGACTGTTTTTATCAAGTGTGAATATAAAAAATATGAATGAATTAATTTGTATCATTAGAGGCTGGATATATTCACACACTGCTGACACACAACCGTGTTAGAAGTATTTGTGCATAATAGGTGCCCTTTAAAGTATCTTAATATTGTGTAAAAGTCTCCTGGAACAGCTCTAAAAGGCATCTAAGGTCATAAAACATTAAATTTTTTAAAGAATATGTGTTTAATATTAGAATTATTTAGCTATGATTGTGATGTGATTCATTTGAATCATGTAGAGCTGTGGTTCTCAAACTGTGGTACGTGTACCACTAGTGATACGTGGGGTTCCTTCTAGTGGTACGCGGAGGAATCAAATATGTCATATGTACACGCAACATATATTTCAAAATTTCTCAAAAATTATTTATATTTGAATATGATGACATATAGCCTGTGTTTATGAGGTCCAAGCTACATTTCCAGGTTTTGATGAATAGGCTACTATATGTTAATACTTTACATTTAAGCAGGGGCGTAGCGGACATTTTAAAAGTGGATCTCAGCTGAATGAGATCCAAAAGTTTGCGTTCATATAATTATTAATCACCTGGTCTGGCTCTAAAAGTGAGGGGGACGTATCCCCCCCATCCCCCCCAGTTGCTACGCCCCTGCATTTAAGTACAGGAGTTTTTTTTTTACTTTTTAAGAACAGTAGCCTACCATTTTTAATTAACTTTCAAAAGCACATTTTAATTTAAATGTTGACATTTTATTTTGTTTGTTTTTACCTGTAAGCACAGTACAGTGTTAATGTTTAAACTATTTATAATGTTTAAAGTGGCTGACAATAATAAATATTCTTAATAATAGGAATTATTATTAAGATTGGGACTGGGACAAAAAATCGGCCCTGGCATTTTGAGCCAGAGCGGCCCACTACATACAATGAAAATGCTACCCATCTGTGTACGCCCTTGAATATGTTTACCAACTCCTATTCTGTAAAAGCACAAAAGCCATATATAGGAAAAAATTTGAGTTGACAAATTAAAGACTTAAAATTTTTTTTTATTATTATAATAAAATAATAATCCACACTGAAAGTCCATCTTGTGTGTGCCTGGGAGTTTTGAGGGAGCCTATATATTAAATAATGAACAACAAAAACTGCCTGCTGACGCACACAGTTAATGTTGATTAACAAAATAAAGTTAAATAATAAAAGCAATGTATCAGAGACCCTTCACAAAATAAAATGTTTAACTCAACAGTGAAACATCAAAACATAGCTTAAAGATTTGATATAGTCAATCAAATGAACAACAAATATTTATTTGGGCCCAAACTACAAAACCAAATTTAAAACAATTTCAGTATTAGTTTTGCTTAAGTTGCACACTAGTTTGGTCATGTATAAATATCATTATAACTATGTATAAATATTATTATAACTATAAGCCTACATGCTAAAAACAAAATGACATGATATCACAGGTGATTGTCTTCTGACATAGTGCACCTGAAAAGACATGAACGACACTCCTCATAGAGCTTGAGAAGCATACAGTTCTTTAGAGTTGCAGGTTAAGGAAACAGCATGGGAGGAAGTTGCTGCGGGACTTGGTGCAGATGAAAAGTAAAAAAAGTGTATTTATATAGATGGGTTACTAGATAGAATAGACGGAGATAGTTGTGCAACAGTCGCCAATCCGCTGCGCGCTGCAGACACAGCCCATGTGAAAGGCAAACGTTTGCTGCTTCGGTTCTCCATACCTGCTGCGCAAAATAGGAGTTTGTGATTGGGTCAGCCCAATGTCAATAAAGAAAAGAACCAATGGGCCTCAGATTATGTCACATGGACCGGTCTGTCCAAAAAAAAAAACGTCTTACTTTCAGAGCGTCACAGATCACAGCATCGTCAATTAATTTGGCAGAAAAAACGATAGCGTTTTATGGGCCGATCAGATTATAAGAAGATGATCAGCCTGGGCCAAAAAGTACGTCAGCCCAGCAGGAAACTGCCCGGTCTTAGGAATTAATCTGCCTTGTTTTTGAAGTGAAGTGAAGTGAAGTGAAGTGTGGCGTCCCATACTTGGAATTTGTGCTCTGCATTTAACCCATCCAAGTGCACACACACAGTTAGTGAACACACACATACCGTGAACACACACCCGGAGCAGTGGGCAGCCATGCTGCGGCGCCCGGGGAGCAGTTGGGGGGAACGGTGCCTTGCTCAGTCGTGGTATTGAGGGTGGTGGAGAGTGCTGGTCATTCACTCCCCCCACCCTCAATTCCCGCTGGTACCGAGTATCGAACCAGCAACCTTCGGATCACGAGTCCAACACTCTAACCACCAGGCCACAACTGCCCCTTGCTTCATTGGGCCTACTACGCTACGGTATTTCAATACTGGTCATTATGGTGGTACTTGGGGTTGTTGCTAGATCAGATATGTTTGCGGCCGGAAGTTAACGAGAATTATTTACATTATTTATTAAATTTCTCATTTATTGTATTTTATTAACGTCTACCCCCACCCCAATCCTAAACCCAACTGTCACTATAACATAAAAACAGTAGTTGCACCGAGTATTATTTATGCTATCTATTAAATTACCCAATAAATTGTATTTTTTAACACGTACCCCCACCCCAACCCTAAACCCAACCGTCACAGTACTGTAAAAATATTAATTATTGTTATACAGTGCTGCTATATTGATGTGCATATCGTACTTCCGGCCGGCTGCGTATCCGATCTAGACTTTACCGGTACTTGGAGAGACAATTTTTTTTTCTGAGGTGGTACTTAAAATGTAAAATTTGAGAACCGCTGATATAGAGATTTAGTTCTGTAAGCTCCTCCCCCTTCCATTCCCAGCTCTGCTGTAATTGGTCAGCTGGCCAAGTCTATTTTGATTGATCTTCCCTTGTGTGAAACAAAACACCTGTTTCAGAGTGTTTGTATGTTGCAGGAGGCGGGGATTATGCAAATGAGTTAGTTTGATCAAGTTGTCGAGGACTCTTTAAGGTGATTAAGAGCCGACTCTTTCTTTTTCTCTTTATTTATCAGCCAGTTTTTTGATGAACAACTCTGCAGACTGTTTACGTTAAAGGAAAGCTACATTACAAACGGCAAATGAGCTAATTTCTTCCCAATATTTTTCATATTGAAATCAAAGATGTGGTTTATAAACGGTTTAAACAATGCCTTAAATTAAATGTACAAAAAGTATTTTATCTATAAAGTAAATAAATGAAATGCTGGTACTATTACTACCGCACTGGAGGCTGAGAAGACAAGTGAACACACTCCAGGACTTTTGTTTTTGACGCTTTTCATCTTTTACACTGATCTGAGAACAGGCCGGATCTGGAGAAGCAACCTAAAATATGCTTTATAAGCTGTAAGCTAGGCCGTATGTTAGTTTAAAGTGTCTAATATACCGTACAATAGTTCTAAACGCATCTAATGGCCTAAAACGTTGTAGTTTTTAATATTGGAGTCATTTAATATTAGAGTCATTTAGCTATGGTTCGGATATGATTCATTTGAATCAATTCAGGCCTTAAAGGGATACCCCAAAATTAAAATTCTGTCATCATTTATTTACCCTTCATTTGTTTAAACCACATTTCTTCAACACTTCTGTTGAATGCGAAAGAAGATATTTTAAAGAAAGTAACCTTTGTAACCAATTGACTGCCATAGTATTTGACTGCCAATTGACTGCCATAGTATTTGACTGCCAATTGACTGCCATAGTATTTGACTGCCAATTGACTGCCATAGTATTTGTTTTTCCTACTATGGAAGTCAGTGGATACATGTTTTCAGCTTTCTTCGAAATATCTTCTTAGTAATTAGTGAGTAAATTTTCATTTTTGGGTGAACTATCCCGTGTCTGTAAGCCCCTCCTCCTACCATAAGCCAACTCTGCTCTGATTGGTCAGCTGGCCAAGTCTGTTTTTATTGTTTTTTTTTATTGGTCACACACACTTTCTCTTTCTCTCTCTCTCTCTCTCTCTCTCTCTCAATGCGCACACACACACACACACACACACACACACGCGTGCACACGCACACACACACACACACACACACACACACGCATGTTTGTTTTTGTGAAAAGTGGGTACATTACATAGGTTTCCATTGATTTTAAACAGCACAAACCGTATTTTGTATTGGCCTAACCCCACCCTACCCCTAAACCCAACCATCACAGGAAACAGTGTACAGCTTTACTCTCTGATTAAACTCATTCTGTGGGATTTATAAGCTTTTGGAGAAATGAGGACGTCAGCTGTGTCCTCATATTTCACCTCCTTTTTGTAATACCTGTGTCATACCTATGTCATTATACAGATTGTGTCCTGACATGTCACAAAAACACGTATACACACACACTGAGCATCAGAGCAAGCGTAGCTGTGATCTACAGACTCGTCCAGCAGATGTTCACTGCATAAACAACACGTCAGTATATCCTAAGAAGACCTTATCTTCTTATAAAACTATCCAATCTATGTATTCAGCAGCCATTCAAGAGGACATGAGTGTGATGTAGAGCAGGAACAACATACTTTCAGGATCTGCAGAACATTGGCCAAGCAGCAGTTATAGACTACAGCTCAAATATGGTTTTTTTGGTGAGGGTGAAGGAAACCCACATGAAAAATACTATAGTCATTTTACAGTAAATACTTTAGTTTTTTTTACATTATATTTACATTTAGTCATTTAGTCATTTATCCAAAGCGACTTACAAGTATTATGCAGAGGCCAATTATCACTGCAGAGCAAACGGGGGGTAAGGTGTCTTGCTCAAGGACACTTCAGTCATTGTCTGCTGGCACTGAGATTCAAACCCACAACCTTCTGCTTACAAGTCCAACTCTCTAACCACCAGACCACGACTGACCCTGTATGTGTTTTACTGTATATACTGTAGAAAAGTGTATTGTACTGTATATGTTATTGTATTTACAACTCTCTGTTAATGAATGCTCCAGCATACTTTAGTATTACAGTTTTTTTCATCTGCTTACACACATTTTCAGAACTTTGCCTCTTTATTTGAAAACTGTACACACAAATCCAAGAACTGTACACACAAACTGCATCTCTTACAAAGTGAAGCATTGCTTTCAAAATATTACAATCACATCTCAAAAGCATGCATGTGTCTCAAATTGCAAACACCATTGCCGTAACTCGAAATTTTGGATTCATCACACACACACAGTTATTCAAAACTTAAAGCACTTCTTTCTTGAACTCCTACTTGTACATTTCAAGGTTACTTTAGAGTAATAGGCAGGAAATGTATGGTAAACACAATAGCAAGACTATTTATTCAATTTATTGTTATTACAGTAATTATTATTATTATTATTATTTTGGTTGTGAATAAAGTAATGCAGAGTGTGAAAGATAATACTGTAAATGCATCACCCATGTGTAGTTGGACAGAAAACAGATCAATTACTATAGTTGTTGTGTTACCATGGCAACTATAGAATCAGCACAACAGATCAATTACTGTGGTTGTTGTGTTGCCATAGCAACTACAGAATCATCACAACAGATCCATTATTATAGCTGTTGTGTTACCATAGTAACTACAGAATCATCACAACAGATCTATTATTATAGTTGTTGTGTTACCATAGCAACTATAGAATAATCACTACCAATTAATTACTATAGTTGTTGTGTTACCATAGTAACTGTAGAATCATCACAACAGATCAATTATTATAGTTGTTGTGTTACCATAGCAACTATAGAATCATCACAACTGATCAGTTACTATAATTGTGTTACCATAGCAACTATAGAATCACCACAACAGATCAATTATTATAGTTGTTGTGTTACCTTAGCAACTATAGAATCACCACAATAGATCAATTACTATAGTTGTTACCATAGCAACTATAGAATCATCACTACCGATCAATTACTATAGTTGTTGCGTTACCATGGCAACTATAGAATCACCACAACAGATCAATTACTATAGTTGTTGTTACCATAGCAACTGTAGAATCATCACAACAGATCAATTACTATAGTTGTTGCGTTACCATAGCAACTATAGAATCACCACAACAGATCAATTACTATTGTTGTTGTGTTACCATAGCAACTATAGAACCACCACAACAGATCAATTACTATAGTTGTTGTTACGATAGCAACTGTAGAATCATCACAACAGATCAATTAGTATAGTTGTTGTGTTACCATAGCAACTATAGAATTACCACAACAAACCAATTACTATAGTTGTTGTGTTACCATAGCAACTATAGAATCACCACAACAGATCAATTACTATAGTGGTTGTTACCATAGGAACTGTAGAATCATCACAACAGATCAATTAGTATAGTTGTTGTGTTACCATAGCAACTATAAAATCACTACGACAGATCACTTTCTAGTTGTTGTGTTACTATAGCAACTATAGAATTGCCACAGCAGATTAATTCGAGTACTTTATTATAGGATAACACTAGTATTTACTATAAATGAATATAGTATTTTTTCTTGTGGGAATTACCGGCTGGTTGGGTGGTTAATTACTATTTGGGAAGTTGTTTAATTTAATCTTAAGCAAGACTGTCAGAATTTTTCTTTTTGTTGTAATGCTACTGTACGGGATGTGAGGAATTTCTGTCATTTTGTCAACAAAGTGAAAATGAGGAACAGTGTGTTTCTTTTTTAGCATACCTTTACTGCTTATTAAAAAAAGCTTAAGAACAGTTCTTTTATTTTACAATAGTTCTTTTCTATTTTTATTTTCTATTTAAATTCAATCTGTTTTATTTGAGTCTATCATCTCTTTGTTTAATTTAATTTAATTTAGTTTCTTTCCCAGCAGCTAGGGAAAAAGCCTAATGATAAGAAATGTTATTGTTTATTGTTTTTTTATTTAAATTGTACTGTTATTGATTTTTTTCTACTGATTTACTAAATATATTGTCCTTTGAGTTTATCACTGTTCTTTTAATTAAATTTTTATTTTATTTTATTTATTTATTTTGCTTATTTTATTTATTTTATTTTATCTCTTCATCTTGTATTTTATCTATTTATTTATTTGTTTATTTGGTTTGTGTGTATGAAAATCCATTTCTTTGTTTGTTTCTTGTTGATTTATTAAATATATTTCTTGTTTTCTAGAGTTTTGTCTATTTTATTTTATTTTATTATTTTATTTTATTTCACTTTATCTCTTCATCTTGTATTTTAATTTATAATTTTTTTTAGTTTGTGTAAAAATCCTATGCTTCTTTTCTTTTATTGTTAATTAATACATATATTTCTTGTTTTCAAGCCAGTTTCATCTACAGCTAAACCTGCTCTACCGAATGAGACATTGACAGCATGAATTATCCCAGATATACCATTAAAATAGGGCGACATGGTGGCTCAATGGTTAGCACTGTCACCTTACAGCAAGAAGGTCGCTGGTTCGAGTCCCGGCTGGGTCAATTGGCATTTCTGTGTGGAGTTTAAATGTTCTCACCGTGTTGGCGTGGGTTTCCTCCGGGTGGTCCGGTTTCCCCCACAGTCCAAACACATGCGCTATAGGGGAATTGAATAAACTAAATTGGCCGTAGTGTATGAGTGTGTGTGTGAATGTGAGAGTGTATGGGTATTTCCCAGTACTGGGTTGTGGCTGGAAGGGCATCCGCTGCGTAAAGCATATGCTGGATAAGTTGGTGGTTCATTCCGCTGTGGTGACCCCTGATGAATAAAGGGACTAAGCCGAAGGAAAATTAATGAATGAATGAAGACACCATTAAAATAAACCAAAAAAACTTTCTCCTGACCTGACGGCTCCAATTTCCCCACATCATCTGCTTTATCAGGCCTCAATAAAATCTTGCACAATGCAAATCCATTACAGGATGTTTGCTTCACGCTCCAGTCAACTTATTTAAGGAAGTCGACTCGGTTTTCTTGCTTCCTCATGTTAAATATTTAAAGCACTGCTGCATTTTCTGTTTAAGATTATATCACTGATTTTATCGAAACAACTGATTAGAGGACTTGAGGAGTGAAAACCGCAGATTAATGTGTCATTTGCAAAGTGACAATAAGGAAATTATCCAAAATTAAAAAATGCACCAAAAAAGGAACCTACCAGAAAGCGACCTCCGTCAACCCGGTTTCGCTGTACGGCGTCTGCACACTCTCTCATGTTATTCTGTGAAAATACTACATTAATTAACATCTATATAGATCACACTTCACAACGCGGCTTCATTAGTTAATGCATTTGCTAACATGAGCTATAATGAACAGTATTTGTACAGCTTTTATGAATCATTATGGGATGTTGATCTCTGCTCTGTCGACTTTTGATGTTGCAAATTCAACTCTACAGTTTAACAAAGTGACTTTTAGTGACATTTTAGTCGTTTGAAATAATGTATAAGAAATAATGTAATGTGTATTTATATAGCGCATTTATTCTGTATGGCCAAACACCCAAAGCGCTTCACAATCATGACGGGGGTCTCTCCACACCACCAGTGTGCAGCATCCACTTGGATGATGCGACGGCAGCCACAGGACAACGGCGCTAGTGCGCTCATCACACACCAGCTATAGGTGGAGTGGAGACAGTTATAGAGCCAATTCAGTGGAGGCCATGATGGATAAGGGCCTATGGAGGGATTTGGCCAGGACACCAGGGTTACACCCCTACTCTTTACGAGAAGTGCCATGAGATTTTTAATGACCACAGAGAGTCAGGACCTCGGTTTAACGTCTCATCCGAAAGACGGCGCTCACTGACAGTCAAGCGTCCCCTTCACTATACTGGGGCATTAGGACTCACACAGACCACAGGTTGAGCGCCCCCTGCTGGCCTCACTAACACCACTTCTAACAGCAACCTAGTTTTCCCATGTGGTCTCCCATCCAGGTACTGACCAGTCTCAGCCCTGCTTAGCTTCAGTGAGTAACCAGTCTTGGGCTGCAGGGTGAAATGGCTTTAATATCTAGAGAAGTAAGTCTATAAAATGACTGAAAATGTGCTTCAGTTTATTACAAGGCTTTTGTAGCGTAATATACAACACCAACCCAGACAATATAACACTGCAAACTATTAAAAATGTTCATAAAAGTAACTTTTTCACACTTTTCAGGGTTAAAAGTTGTTGGAAGAAAGATCAAGATCCCATAATGCAACTCAAAAGCATAAATAATCTGGGAAAAATGACAAAATATGGAAAACAGATATTTTTAACAGTTCAACCCTTACTAATGCATTATTATAGTTCATAGTTGCGATTAGGGTCAGACTTTATTGTATTGTGCAATTAGCGCTATTAACAAACAATTAACTAAGACTTTTAGCTCAAGAAACTACTAATTAGCTGCTTATTAATAGTTATTAAGCTAGTAGATGAGGTATTGGATCAGACTAGGTCACCCGCTTCGAATGTTATCACTCGATTGAATGGTGAATGCTCTCGACAAACTCGGAAATTGACTGAATGAATAAAAAAAAATGGTAAAACTCAACTGTTTAACACTAGGAGAGCTGTAAAATGAGCCTATTTGCAAAAAACTGAAGTGTTCCTTTATATCTGTCATGGTACGGCTGCACTGTTTCTTGATTATTACGCCAGATTGAGAGTATAGTTCCTATCCATATCAGCCTAGAAAATTGCCACTACAGAAGATTCAAACTTTAAATAGGAAAATTATCAAAACTCTTTGGTCATTTTTTAGTGAGATGCTAATGGTCTAATTCAGGGGTCACCAATCTCGGCCCTGGAGGGCCGGTGTCCCTGCAGGATTTAGCTCCAACTTGCCTCAACACACCTGCCTGGGTGTTTCAAGTATACCTAGTAAGACCTTGATTAGCTTGTTCAGGTGTGTTTGATTAGGGTTGGAGCTAAAATTTGCAGGACACCGGCCCTCCAGGAACAAGTTTGGTGACCCCTGGTCTAATTCGATTCAATGATTTATGCTAAGCTAAGCTAAAAATGCACTCGATAAACCCGGAAATTGACTGAATGAATTTTAAAAAGGTATAACTCAACTGTTTAACACTAGAGGAGCTGTAAAAATGAGCATATTTCCAAAAAAGTGAAGTGTTCCTTTAGTTCTGTTATGGTACGGCAGCAAAGTTTCTTGATTATTACCCTGGAATGAGAGTATAGTTCCTATCCATATCAGCCTAGAAAATAGCAGCTATTAATTTTGCATCAGTACGAGATGTCACTACAGAAGAGTCAAACTTAAAATGGGAAAATTATCAAAGCTCTTTGGTCATTTGTGAGATGCTAATGGTCTAATTCGATTCAATGATTTATGTTAGGCTAAGCTAAAAATGCTTTTGTCAAACCCGGAAATTGACTGAATGAATTAAAAAAATGGTATAACTCAACTGTTTAACACTAGGAGAGCTGTAAAATAAGCCTATTTCAAAAAATGTAAGTGTTTCTTTAAATCTGTCATGGTACGGCAGCAAAGTTTCTTGACTATTACGCCAGAATAAGAGTATAGTTCCTAGACATATCAGCCTATAAACTAGCAAGTTTAAATTTCCGTCAGCCTTAGTACACAATGTAGCTACAGAAGGGTCAAACTTTAAACTAGGAGAATTATCAAAACTCTGGTCATTTTTGAGTGAGATGCTAATGGTCTAATCCGATTCAATGACTTATGCTAAGCTAAGCTAAAAGTGCTCTCGCCAGACCCGGAGATTGGCTGAATTAATAAAAAGAAAAATGGTTAAACTCAACTCTTTTAACGCTAGGGAAGCTGTAAAATGGGCATATTTCCAAACAAATGGAGTGTTCCTTTAAATCTGTCGTGGTACGGCTGCAAAGTTTCTTGATTATTACGCCAGAATAAGAGTATAGTTCTTGGCCATATCAGCTGAAAATAGCTACTTTTCATTTTGCATCAGTACAAGAAGACACTACGGAAGAGTCAAGCTTTAAATAGAAAAATTATCAAAGCTCTTTGATAATTTTTAAGCGAGATGCTAATGGTCTAATCCGATTCAATGATTTATGCTTAGCTAAGCTGAAAGATCAGCTGAATGCTGGTACTTGTAAATGAGCCTATTTTCACAAATAAAGTGCAGAGTTGCTTTAAAATAAAATGTGATTTATAGCAGATAAAAAGCTTGTAAATGAGTAGTTTTGTGTGTTAAAACACGTCCTCTCACCTGATTGAGAAAGCTAGCGACCTGTGCCGGACTCCATCCTTCACACTGCTCTCTGGTCGGTAAACTCATGCTGGTTAATTATTCACGTCTAACGTAGACTCTGATGTAGCTGAGCACTAACACTTCACTTCTGTGAGGCAATCGTGGGAAGTTCCTCTTGTTTTCAATGATGGTAAATGACCATAAGTAGCTGTGTGTGTGTGTGTGTGTGTTTTTCCTCACACTTCTCTGTCAGAATCTGCGGTGATGAATTCACTTGTATCTGTAATGTTTAACCAAAAAGGGCTCTGTTTAGACTCACGTGTGATTTTTAAGGCCACTATGAAGTGCAAATAGAGTGTGAAAGATCTGCTTTTAGTATATTTTGTTTTATCCTTCTCTGTGTGGGAAAAAAAAAACAGTTTGCGCAGATCAAAAGTGAAATGAAAGACGTTTATAGCATATATAGGTTTTACTGTAGAGCTTGTGCATGTGTTTATATCCGTCACTGAGTTTGGTCAATATATTGATGACGTATTGTTGATGTTCTCACACTCTAAAAATGCTGGGTTGTTTAATGCTTAATGTTTTAACGTTGAATTTTAAAATGTTTGGTTAAATATGGACTAACCCAACTGCTGGGTTGAAAAAAGTGCCATTTAAATTTAATTGAAAAAAAACGAACCCAATGTTGAGCTTGCCCCTTGACCCAAAGCTTGTTTATGAGCATGACAACCTAGCATTTTTTAGTATGCACTGTATGGTGTTTTTTTTCATTTACTGCGTTTTTATTTTTTATAAACATTATATGTACATTTAATGTTCAGTTTGACGTATTTTTAGCATTTGCATTTATTCATTTACTGTAGCAGGCAAGAATTAGACATTGCAGTATTTAGTTGTTGTTTTTGAGGAAAAAGATCTGCTTTTTATAGATCTTGTTTCATCCTTCTCTGTGTGGGAAAAAAACACAGTCTGCATGGACAGAAAGGGAAATGAAAGACTAATTTGAGATTTATTTATAGTACACACTACCTGACAAAAGTTTTGTCGTGAATCCCAGCTGTAAGAGCAACAAATAATAACTGGACTTCTAGTTGATCGTTTGGAAAAGTGGCAAAAGATGGATTTTTCCCATGAATCATCTGTTGAACTGCATCCCAATCATCACAAATACTGCAGAAGACCTACTGGAACCCGCATGGAGCCAAGATTCTCACAGAAATCAGTCAAGTTTGAAGGAAAAATCATGGTTTGGGGTTACATTCAGTATGGGGGCGTGCGAGAGATCTGCAGAGTGGACGGCAACATCAACAGCCTGAGGTATCAAGACATTTGTGCTGCCCATTACATTACAAACCACAGGAGAGGGCAAATTCTTCAGCAGGATAGCGCTCCTTCTCATACTTCAGCCTCCACATCAAAGTTCCTGAAAGCAAAGAAGGTCAAGGTGCTCCAGGATTGGCCAGCCCAGTCACCAGACATGAACATTATTGAGCGTGTCTGGGGTAAGATGAAGGAGGAGGCATTGAAGATGAATCCAAAGAATCTTGATGAACTCTGGGAGTCCTGCAAGAACGCTTTCTTTGCCATTCCAGATGACTTATTAATCAGTGATTTGAGTCATTGCAGAGATGTATGGATGCAGTCCTCCAAGCTCATGGGAGTCAGACACAATATTCATTCTGTTTCCACTGCACCATGACTTTATATTCTATACTGGACATTATTTCTGTTCAGTGACAAGACTTTTGTCTAAGCAAAGTCAGACCTTACTGTCCTAATTAAATCATTAAAAATCAAGGCATGATCATATTTTATTTTGGTAAAATAAGCGTAATCTAGAGGCCTTTGCCTTTCATATAAGCCACTTCTGATACCAAATGATCAACTAGAAGTCAAGTTATTATTTGCTGTTTCTAAAACTTGGATAGCCAACAAGACTTCTGTCAGGTAGTGTATGTAAGTTTTGTACTAGAACTAACTCTTGCTTATATCTGTGAGTTTTTCGTTTTGAGTCAATATATTGGTGGCGTTTTATTGTTTATAGTAGATATTCTCACACTCTAAATCAAAAATCCTGGGTTGTTTTAACCCAATGTTGGGTTAAATATGAACAAACTTAACCATTGGATTAGAAAAGTGTCATTTAAATTCAATAAAAAAAAATAAAAAATGTTGAGCTTGTCCATAATTGACCCAACGCTGGTTTATGAGCATGACAAGCATTTACTAGAGTGCACTGGTGCTTTTTCATTTACAGCATTTTTATTTTATAATATGTATATTTGATGTTCCGTTTGACATTTTTAGCATTAACATTTATTCAGTTACTGTGGCAGACACCAGAGATGCAACATTTACTCTTTTTTTTTTTTTTTTGCAACAAACAGTTGAAGAGAAAGATCAGCTTTATAGACCTTCCCAGCAGGCACAGGATGTCAACATGATGTCAGATTGACGTTGTACACCCAATGTTGTAGGGACGTTGCGTTTTGTTTGGAAATTAAAATCAGGTGGATGTCAGAAACCAATGTCCACACCTGATGAATAAATGTTAGCATTTGACTTCAATATGACGTTGGTTTAAGATGTTGGCTCGACGTTGGATTTTGGTCACTTTCCAACACAACCTGAAATCAACCAAATATCAACATCATAATAAACATCAAAATAATGTTGTCCTTAGATGCTGGCTAGACACTGAGTTTTGGTCACCTGACGTCATCTAACCTAACCTCCCCTGTGTGGGGAAAAAAACAGTTTGCATTGACAGAAAGGGAAATGAAAGACTCATTTGGGGTTTATTTATAGCATATGTAGGTTTTACATCAGAACTAGCTCTTGCTTATATCCAGTTTAACAGGAACGCTCTCGTTCGGCACAGTAGACATTGCTTTAGTTATATCGTTTTAGTGGTTTGGGATGCAGCGACACAGTCAAATATTTTGCCGAACAGATCCACCACTTTTGACGTTTATAAATGATCATAAAAATCCTCGTGCTGCAGGTATTTGTCATGTTCACCAGCGATCAAGGACTTCAGAGATCGCTGGTGAACT
>CAIGQV010003909.1:174567-187553 GCA_903798115.1 Danio jaintianensis | reverse complement strand
GGGCACGACCATTTCTCCTATGGCCAAGCGTCTTGTGCAGAGCTGCAGTCTAGGCGCCGGAGGCTGGAGAACGCTGGACGACAGAGAAGACTCGTCTTTCACTGGGGTCCCACTGGAATCAGTCCTTTTCTCTCCACTCCTCCATGACCACCACAGCAGCTCCTCAGGATACGGCCTGGTCTTGGATTATGGAAACCTTGGGGTCATCTCTTCACAGGTCTTGGTTTGCATTAGTGGCACTGCATAGTCTCTGGGGGCCTCGGGATGAGTATCCCCAGGTGGAAATAGAGAATAAAGAGAATAATTAGCGTTATTCCATTGCATGCATACGAACCATAATGTGTGAGGCTGCAGTTGTAGGCTATGTTGGACTATGCACCCGCTGAACTCCGGTATAAAAAATCGGTTACGTCACATCCGCCCACCCAACCAAGTGACAAGCGCAACTCCGAGGCCAGCCTGGGTTGCCAGGTGTGTGCAAAGCACTTGATGTGCAGATCAAATCTAATCCTGCCTCCAATATTCAATGCTAATTTTACCCTCACGCTCCATCATTACATCACAACTCACGAGACAACTTTTCACCTCAGCGAGAAATCTCGTCGCGATTTAATCTCACGAGATCTCGTCATACGAGATCTTGTCACACCCCTACTTCTAAGCATAATAGTTTTAATAACTCATTTCTATTAACTGATTTCTTTTCTCTTTGCCATGATAACAGCACATAATATTTGACTAGATATTCTTCAGGATACTAGTATTCAGTTTAAAGTGACATTTAAAGGCTTAACTAGGTTAATTAGGGTAAAGTTAGGGTAATTAGGCAAGTCATTGTATAACAGTGGTTTGTTCTAGAGACAATCCAAGACTAATATTGCTTAAGGGGGCGAATAATATTGACCTTAAAATGGCTATAAGAAATTAAAAACTGCTTTTATTCTAGCGGAAATAAAACAAATAAGACTTTCTCCAGAAGAAAAAATATTATAAGAAATACTGTGAAAATTCCTTGCTCTGTTGCCACAGCCATATCACCCTGAAGCCCAAGACTCATTACTCATTGAAGCTAAGCAGGGCTGAGCCTGGTCAGTACCTGGATGGGAGACCACATGGGAAAACTAGGTTGCTGTTGGAAGTGGTCTGTATGAGTCCTAATGCCCCAGTAAAGTGAAGGGGACACCATACTGTCATACTGTCTTTCGGATGAGACGTTAAACCGTGGTCCTTACTCTCTGTGGTCATTAAAAATCCCATGGCACTTCTCGTAAAGAGCAGGGGTGTAACCCCGGTGTCCTGGCCAAATTCCCTCCATCAGCCCTTACGATCATGGCCTCCCAATCATCCCCATCCACCAAATTGGCTCTATCACTGTCTCCTCCATCACTGTATCTCTACTGCCCCTATAGCTGGTGTTTGGTGAGCGCACTGGCGCCGTTGTCCTGTGGCTACCGTCGCATCATTCAAGTGGATGCTGCACACTGGTGGTGTGAAGAGACCCCCCTCATGATTGTGAAGTGCTTTGGGTGTTTGGCCATACACGATAAATGCGCTATATAAATACACATTACATTACAAACATAATTTGGGAAATATTTGAAAAAAGTCACAGGAGGACGAATAATTTAGACTTCAACTATATATATTTAAAAAAGAAATTCAGAAAACTCCTAATAATTGCCTTAATATGCCGTAATTAATCAGCAAAGGGAGTGTGGTGATATTTAAGTATATTTATTAGTTGAGAATAATTGTTGTCCTGTTTCCCCTTTGTTGTCTTGTTTTTAAATCAATCAAAGCCTGATTTGGAGTTTAATGTAAGAGGAGGAAGTGTTATTGCTCACCGGTTACTCGTTTATTGTTGAAGAGGCTTAATAAAGAGTTCTCCATAAACGTCCGCTTTGTGCTTCTGCTAGAGTTAGACAAATAAAAACAGACGCTAATGAGTCACGCTGTAAAAAATACAGAGATATGAAATGAACGTAGAAAGGAGCTCCCATCATTTCATCTCATGGGAGTTTTTCCTTCGACATCTCTGACTTCTCATCGCAAACTTTGCTATCTTGACAAATTTGCATAGCATTTGCATATCTCAGCGCAAACATTTCTCATTTCTGTTGCGTTAATATCTGATGTGATCTCTGTGTCTGCAGAGTTCAGATCAGGTTGTCTTCTACACTGTAAAACTTTTCTAGTCATCTCAACTTACTTCAATCAAACTGACTAAAGATATTAAAGTCCACATGAACCGGAAGCTGCGACTTTGTTTTCGTATTGTGACGCAGTTCCTAGAGAAACGGAATATTAAATGAGAAAACAGTGGGCGTGGCTTGTTTTTTTTCTACTGGAAACTGATTGGATGCAGTAAAGTAGGCGTGTCATTCAGAGAGATGGGGGAAAGGGTTTGGGGAGAGTTATTACAAGCTAACAGACTCCTCCTCCTCACCATTTCTGTTTGTTGACAAAACTGACAGCTGGAGGGGCGTGGTTAAGTATGTTAGCCACGCCCACTACCTCAGACAGACCTAATCTGAGAATTGAACTGAACACGATCAGGAAGTGCATTATCAGATTTTAATTAAAGATTATAAGTGCAAACTATTTTATTTGTCTTAATGACATGCACAGATGAATTGTTCACCACAAAACTAGCAGTGTGAGCGAACAAAATCAATGCGGTTAGTTTTGATTACATGTGTGCTTTAAACTTCGTATAACTTAAAAACCTGAGTTAAAACTAGGGTGGCATGGTGGCTCAGTGGTTAGCACTGTTGCCTCAAAGCAAGAAGGTCGCTGGTTCGAGTCCCGGCTGGGTCAGTTGGCATTTCTGTGTGGAGTTTGCATGTTCTCCTCGTGTTGGCGCGGGTTTCCTCCGGATGCTCCGGTTTCCTCCACAGTCCAAACACATGCGCTATAGGGGAATTGAATAAACTAAATTGGCCATAGTGTATGAGTGTTTGTGTGTGTGTGTGTGTGTGTGTGTGTGTGTGTGTGTGTGTGTGTGAGAATGAGTGTGTATGGGTGTTTCCCAGTACTGGGTTGCAGCTGAAAGGGCATCCGCTGTGTAAAACATATGCTGGAATAGATAAATAAGGGACTAAGCCGAAAAAAAATGAGTGAATGAACATAAAACTATTTGTTGTCATCACTTATTGTTATTACATTTTTTACAGTGTAGCAAACTCACAGCATTTTTTCTCAGAGAGTACTCTAATGGATGTTTTATTGAAAAATGTGTTCGCAATCAAAATTTGAAAAAATATATTAAAAAAAACAAAACCGTTCTATTTGGGCTTAATTGAATGGGTTTAAAAAAGGTCCACATGACATGATGTTATGAACATGATGTAATGATGACAATAACGGAGCCCTTAAAAATAGGAAAACAGTATTTTATGATAAGCACTTGAAGATCCATCATATAACTCAGGATATTCTGAACAAAGCCACGAGCGCCTACTCCGCCATGATATAACAGTAAATAAAACGGTCGTTGTCTTGCCAACTTTCTAGACTACCTGACAAAAGTCTTGTGGTGGATTCCAGTTGTAAGAGCAACAAATAATAACTGGACTTCTAGTTGATCGTTTGGGAAAGTGTCAGAAGGTCGATGATTTTTCCCATGAATCATCTGTTGAACTGCATCCCAATCATCACAAATACTGCAGACTTACTGGAACCCGCATGGAGGCAAGATTCAGTCCTCCAAGCTCATGGGAGTCAGACACAATATTCATTCTGTTTCCACTGCACCATGACTTTATATTCTATACTGGATATTATTTCTGTTCAGTGACGAGACTTTTGTCTAAGCAAAGTCAGACCTTACTGTCCTAATTAAATCATTACAAATCAAGGCATGATCATATTTTATTGTGGTAAAATAAGCGTAATCTAGAGGCCTTTGCCTGTGATTGCACACAAGTAAAGAAATGAGTCTGGCAGGTTCGTCTGTGGTTGATTTTGCTTCAGTCTCTGGGCTTCTGGTTAATTTCAGACAGATTTCAGACAGAAACGCTCTGCTGTTGTGGCTCAGCATGTGTGTGTGTGTGTGTGTGTGTGTGTGTGTGTGTGCTGATTGCAGGAGTTGTGAATGTGATGTCCGATGTGTGTAATTTGGTGAAGCTGACTGTTCTGATGGACACACTCATTTACTAAAGTGCTGAAAGCTCTGGACTCACAGCTGCTGACTGTGTGTGTGTGTATGTGGTGCTATGTGTGTGTGTATTGTTATATGCTTGTGTGTTTGTGTGGTGTTGTATGTGAGTGTTTGTATGTGTAAGTGGTGCTATGTATGTGTGTGTTTGGTGTTTTATGTGTGTGTGGTAATATATGTGCGTGTAGTGTTGTTTGTATATGTGTATGTGCTGCTATGTGCCTGTGTGTAGTGTTATGTGTGTGTGGTGTTGTGTGTGTGTTTGTGTAATGTTATATGTGTGTTTGTGTGTGGTATTATGCGTATGTGTCTGTGTTGTTGTGTGTGGAGGGTTATGTGTGTGTGTGTGTGTGTGTGTGTGTGGTTATATACAGTATTCATGTATGTAGTTTTATATGTAATTGTGTAGTGTGTTGTGTGTGTAGTGTTGTGTGGGTTTGTGTGTGTGGTGCTCAGTGTGTGCATGCAGTGTTATGTTATGTGTGTTTGTGGTATGTATAGTGTTATAAGTGTGCGTGTTTGTGTGTGTATTGTTATATGCAATATGTATGTGTGTGTCTGTGTAGTGTGATTGTGTGTGTGGTATTGTGTGTTCAATTCAATTCATCTTTATTTCTCTAGCGGTTTTACAATGTAGATTGTGTCAAAGCAGCTTCACATAGAAGATTATAGTGAATTGAAATATTGTCCGTTCAGTTTTTAGAGTTTAAGTTCAGTTCAGTGTGGTTTAATTTTCACTGCTGAGAGTCCAAACACTGAAGAGCAAATCCATCGATGCGCAGCTCTACAAGTCAGAACCATGCAAGCCAGTGGCGACAGCGGCGAGGAACGAACTTCACCAATTTGCGAAAGTGAAGGAAAAAAAACCTCGAGAGAAACCAGGCTCAGTTGGGCACGACCATTTCTCCTATGGCCAAACGTCTTGTGCAGAGCTGCAGTCTAGGCGCCGGAGGCTGGTGAACGCTGGACGTCGGCGAAGACTCGTCTGTCACTGGGGTCTCACAGGAATCAGTCTCATGCTCTCCACTCCTCCATGAATTGGGTAAGCTAAATTGTCCGTATGTATGTGTGTGAATGAGAGTGTATGGATGTTTCCCAGTGATGGGTTGCAGCTGGAAGGGCATCCACTGTGTAAAACATATGCTGGATAAGTTGGCGGTTCATTCCTCTGTGGCGACCCCAGATTAATAAAGGGACTAAGCCGAAAAGAAAATGAATGAATGAATGAAAGTTTTACCTCCTTGACTCGTCATCCCTCCTTTTTGCTTCATACAAAAAAATCTCCCAGGAGGTATGATCACCATCATACTATTTAAACTTTGTTTTGTCGACTTGCAAAACTCACTGCGTGCCGACACCTCCACATAAAAGACTGCTAATGCCAGTTTCACAACGCATGAGCGGTGCGTGAGCAGCGGGTATTTTTTTCGGCGTGTTAACAACCGGGACTCAACCGGGATTTTTCTAGCGACGCCCCTGGCGAATGAAATCGATTCATTTTAACAAATAAAAATACTTACAGGTTGTGGCTCACAATCCACAGCTTCGTCTGTTGGAGGAGTTTTAACCGAATCCAGCACTGAACTGGGAGAGATTCTGGAAGCTGTCCTTTGTCAAATGCTAGAGCTATATCTGTTTTATAATTCTCTGGAACATAATTAACATTAAACTGTAAGCACTTCTCTCTTTGTGTCGTGTCCTTTGGAAGCCCAAATACAGAAACAGAAATAGCAGCATTTGGACGGCATTTTAGCTTTCTCTGCTATAACATTACAGCGCCTCTGGCCACGCCCCTTTGCTGCGCGGGGTGTATGAGTGTGGTTATTGCGCGTAGTCTGAAGCGTTTGTGATCTCATCAGCCCGGATGTATTTTTTTTTGTCCTCAAACTTCGTTCGCTGTAGGCTTTGCTAAGCTAACTCTGTAAAAGCCAATGTCTCCCTTTGCATTGAACTTTAAGCGTATTACATTTTACACTTTAAATAATACTTAAATAATACTTAATTTTAAATAAACTAATTATGACTTTTGCCTCAATCAATTGGTAATTTGCCCTAATCAATTGTGTGTTGTGGCGACAGCATTAGTACGGCACACGAGCAACTGTTTTCACAGCACTTTGACGCAGTTTCAGTTCTACTGCATGACTGATTGAATCTCACACACACACACACACACTCCTTCACCCACACACACTCTTTTACTGCGTTTTTAATTTCTCTGTCATCAGATTATACAGTCTGAGATTAGATGAGGGGGAGTTCAACATGAGTGATGCGCCTGAGAGCAAACACACATATAAAACTACATACACACACACACACACACACACACACACACACACTACACAATAACATAAACAACCACACACACACTACACAATCACATATACAACTATACATACACTTAACACACACACACACACACACAAAACACTACACACACAACACACTACACAATTGCATATAAAACTACACACAAAGAGATACAACACGACACTACACACAACATACATTAAACGCAACACCACACACATACACACACACACACACACAATACAACACATACACAATCACATATAAAACTACACACACAAATAACACTAAACATAAACATCTAAAACTGCACACACACATATATATACAACACTACATACACACAGACACACATAGCACCACATGCACAACACTACACACTATACAATTACATATATAGTAAAACTACACACACATACACATACTGTATATAACAACAACACAACGGAAACCGGAGCACCCGGAGAAAACCCACGTGAACACGGGGAGAACATACAAACTCCACACAGAAATGCCAACTGACCCAGCTGAGGCTCAAACCAGCGACCTTCTTGCTATGAGGCGATCGTGCTACCCACTGCTCCACCGTAACGCCCAGGAGGTAAAACTTAATAAACCTAATTCTCTGCCATGTGTCAAGTCTAAGACAACAGATAATTCCATAAAACATCATTTTTGTATTCTATAGAATTTCATTCAAATGAAATTATTATTAATGCAAAAGATTTCTTGAATGATCTTAGCAATCACTCCAGTTGTTCCTTTACATTACTTTCCAGTTACATTTAAGATTAATTATTTAGATTAATTAATATATAATAATTGTTGTTCTGTTGGCTGCATCGAACATGGACCTTCAGCATGCACTGGAGCGGTTTGCTGTCGAGTGACGCGGCTGGGATGAGAATCAGCACCTCCAAGTCCGAGGCCATGGTGCTCCCCCGGAAAAAGGTGGTTTGCCATCTCCAGGTTGGAGGAAAGTCCTTACCCCAGGTGGAGGAGTTCAAGTATCTTGGGGTTTTGTTCACGAGTGAGGGAAAGATGGAACGGGAGATTGACAGGCGGATTGGTGCAGCGGCAGCAGTAATGCGGTCGATGTACCGGTCCGTTGTGGTGAAGAAAGAGCTGAGCCGAAAGGCAAAGCTCTCGATTTACCGGTCTATCTACGTTCCTACTCTCACCTATGGTCATGAGCTTTGGGTCATGACCGAAAGGACAAGATCTCGGATACAAGCGGCCGAAATGAGTTTCCTTCGCAGGGTGGCAGGGCGCACCCTTATAGATAGGGTGAGGAGCTCTGTCACCCGGGAGGAGCTCGGAGTAGAGCCGCTGCTCCTCCACATCGAGAGAAGTCAGCTGAGGTGGCTCGGGCATCTGTTTCGGATGCCCCCTGGACGCCTACCTAGGGAGGTGTTCCAGGCATGTCCCACCGGGAGGAGGCCTCGGGGAAGACCCAGGACACGCTGGAGGGACTATGTCTCTCGGCTGGCCTGGGAACGCCTCGGGATCCCCCCGGAGGAGCTGGAGGAAGTGTCTGGGGAGAGGGAAGTCTGGGGTTCTCTCCTAAGACTGCTGCCCCCGAGACCCGGCCCCGGAAAAGCGGTTGAAAATGAATGAATGAATGAATAATTGTATAATAACAATAATACTTTTATTTATTTATTTATAATAAAAAAATTTTTGTATATACTTTTTATTTATTTAAAAATTTTTTGAGAGGGAGCGTGCCCCAGTAGAGCTTTATGTCTAGCAACGCCCCTGACTTGCATAGTTTCTAGCGTTAACGGTATGTTAAAGCGAGGACGTAAACAAGGATGTAAACAACGGGAAATGCTGTTTGGCAGCGCTAACCGTTTAGCTACAAATTCATATTTATCAGTCAAACCGCTGTAAACACACACACTCTTCACCAGCGCTGCAGTGTCTCTCTATGCGGACGCTTTCAGTGCGTTATACATCTCAAATAACAAACTCGTAAAAGATATGTGAACGTTTCATATTACTTGCACATGCTTATAACCCGGATATATGTGAAAGACACTTGTCAGATGTTATTTTAGAGAGCAGGCGTGAGGTTCAGCTGTGTGCTCTTCATTTTCTGTCTGATTCAGGCTCAAACTGCTGCAGCTAACAGCTACTCTGACAGTATTTATACAGCAGAGACACAGCGCATGCGAGGCGTGACGCTTCCTGGTGACGTGGAGCCAATCCGCAAATCACAGCACATTATGTTAGCTGACCAATCAGAGCCTTTTGAGGGGCGGGCCTTTCAGAGGAACTAGGAAATATGACAGTCGTTTGCATGTTAGCTGAGTAGCTGTATATAATTAAAGATATATGAAACAATAACGTGATTTTCTACAAGTGAAGCATGAGCACACATTGCTTTGCATCTTAGAAACACAACCAAGCCTTAAAAATACACTCCGGACCACCCCTTTAAAGGATCTTAGTATCAGTATGTTAGTTTTAAGGATATCTATAGTCTAGTGTGCTCTAAAAACTGTTCACATTTAGAAAATTCACATTTAGAAAATATAAACCTGATATAAACATCCAAAGCTTTCAGTTTGTCACTTCCACCTAAATGGATCAACGATTTTTTACTTCAGTTTCTCATCAAATCTTTTGACCAATCAAATGGTCTCTAGTGTCTGAATGCCCCGCCCCCTTCTTCTCATTGGCTCTTCATTTGATGCACTTGAGCTCAACCACTCTCACTGGCAGAGCTGGGATAAAAACAAAACGCTATTGGCTGTTTTTAAACACGGGAGGAGCTACTCTATGCCTCACCCTCTCTTCATGTTTTGGTTGAAATTACGTCATATTTAGAATAAAAAATACACATTTCAGGCCATCACGGTGGCGCAGTGAGTAGCACGATCGCCTCACAGCAAGAAGGTTGCTGGTTTGAGCCTCGGCTGGGTCAGTTGGCACTTCTGTGTGGAGTTTGCATGTTCTCCCCGTGTTGGCGTGGGTTTCCTCCGGGTGCTCCGGTTTCCCCCTCAAGTCCAAACACATGCGCTATAGGGGAATTGAATAAGCTAAATTGTCCGTAGTGTATGTGTGTGAATGAGTGTGTATGGATGTTTCCCAGTGATGGGTTGCAGCTGGAAGGGCATCCGCTGCGTAAAACATATGCTGGATAAGTTGGCGGTTCATTCCACTGTGGCGACCCCAGATTAATAAAGGGACTAAGCCGAAAAGAAAATGAAGGAATAAATGAATGAATGAATACACACTTCAAAGCACTTCAAGGGACATTTTTTTCACAAGACTGTTATGACGCGTTTAGCGGTCATCAGCATCTTAAATGCTTGAAAGTTTTTAATATTTAGATTTTAAAAAACGTATGAATGTTTATATGTATTTATGTATGTATTATATCATTTTTGCATCATATTACTGCTTATGCGTGGTGTTTCTAATGCAGTGTGTATGGGGCAGGACAGTATATCTGACGTTATTCTCTTCTCTGGCTGCCGTCATCAGTCTCACACTATTTTTTTCCTTTTTCTGAAAGTCTTGATAACACCATCGTGGAGTTTTTCTGTCATTGTTTCAGCAAATAGGATTGTGAATAAATGATTTGCTGTACTCTCCCATTCTTTGCGCTCTGAGTTTACCATGACCACTTCTGCTGCAAAGAAACACGGAAATGTGAAAAGGGTCCATAACATATTCTATTATTCAATATTCAATATTCTATTGTTTTTAGTGGACATTGACCTGTGCTGTACCTCTCTGAGATACAGTTGAAGTCAGAATTATTAGCCCCCCCTGTATATTTTTTCCCCCAATTCCTGTTTAATGAAAATAAGATTTTTGTTCAGCTCATTTCTAAACATAATAGTTTTAATAACTGAATTCTTTTCTCTTTGCCATGATGCCAGCACATAATATTAGACTAGATATTCTTCAAGACACTAGTATTCAGCTTAAAGTGACATTTAAAGGCTTAACTAGGTTAATTAGGGTAAAGTTAGGGTAATTAGGCAAGTCATTGTATAACAGTGGTTTGTTCTGGAGACAATCCAAAACTAATATTGCTTAAGGGGGCGAATAATATTGACCTTAAAATGGCTTTAAAAAATTGTTTTAAACTGCTTTTATTCTAGCCGAAATAAAACAAATAAGACTTTCTCCAGAAGAAAGAATATTATATTAAATACTGTGAAAAATTCCTGAATCTGTTCAACATCATTTGGGAAATACTTGAAAAAGAAGAAAAAATCACTAATAATAATTTTGACTTCAACTGTATACAGTATCGTTATGTGCGCTTCAAACTGTGTTTTGGGACGTGTGAATATATATAGTTAGTTCAGGTGAAAAGAATCTGTTTATTTGTTTTTAATGAATAAACCATCTAAGCATTGAACTGATCAGTCTCTGAAGAAAACTGGATACTTTTTTTCTCCATAAAATGATTTAAATAAATAACTCAAAGTTTCATGCGAATTTGCAAACTTGCATGAAAAAACTTTAATCATTTGATTCGTATATAATTATATAATTAAATATATATATATATATATATAATCAAAAAGGTTATTTGTTCTTAAGGGCTCTAAATATTATTACTATATTTCTTTGTATTGGCGATGGTGTTATATAGCACTTTAATCACCCCAAAGAACCACTGAAGAACCACTGAAGAACCTTCATGGTGCTTTAAAGGTTCTTTTCGCAGTAGAAGTGCTATATAGTACTTCAACCACTTCAAAGAACCAGTGAAGAACCACTGAAGAACCTTTTTTTTAGAGTGTATTCGCGTGTAAATAGATGCGTGAACATTTTGAGTTTACTCGCTTCTTTCGCACGTCAAATCTGCTTCATTCGCACTTCAAATTCACTTCACTATAGATGCGCGTCATGGGCAGGGCTTCTGTCTGCCCCGTGACTCTAGCTTAGTTGCTAAATGGCTAAATGCTTTATGAAGGCTGAAAAACAGAGTCCATTCATTTGGAGCCTTGTCTGAGTCCACTAGATCCATTCAGAGGTACATTTTACAAAACACCCTCTGTGAGTTCATCAACTCCTCCAGAAACTATACCTGGATGATGGAGGCTTTCAGCGGTGCTTCTGACTGAGCCGAACCCAGTTTGATGAACTGTTGTCTACAAGACAAAGATCATGATTGGTTAACGTGGCGTGAATGTCCGCTGAAGTTCAGATTTTCCAACTCGAGCGATTCGCGCAGTACACGAGTTAAGCGTGTCAATCGCGCAAAAAACGCTCAACTCGCGCCGCTTCATTCGCGCCGCCGGATGTCTATTCGCATATTTGCATTGACTTAACATGTAAATCACTCGCGCTTGACGCTTCATCCGCATCTGGTGTGATTGCAGCATTAGACTGATGGTGTGTGTGTGTGTGTGTGTGTTGGCAGTGGTGCCGTGACCCATGTGGTGTCTGAAGGTCTGTCTACTCAGGATCTCTGGCACTGGCTGGAGGATCAGGGCTTTCAGGAAACTCACAGCAAACATGTGCTGAACATCAGCTGGTTTACAGAGAGCATGAGTGCAGGACGCCCCCTGCCTGTGGAGGACACACACTGCATACAGGTCAGTGCAATGGACACTATTCAGGATGTTATTTATGTAGGGCTGTGCAATTAATCAATGTTCAATTTCTGTTTTGGCCTTTGAAATGTGTAATAGCAACCTAAAACATATACTGTATGAACTACTTTGGTCAAAAGTATGAAAACATTCCCTTACAAGTCAGTACACTGGACAGAATTAATGGCATAATTTATATAGGGCTTTGCAATTAATCAAGTTCAGTTCTGATTCAATTCGATTTCTATTTTGGCCTCCAATGATTATGAAAAAACGTACAGTGAAGATGCTTACAGAACAGCTTGTTTCATTTGTTTTTATTGTATTGTATATATTTTGCTGAATTTTCAAGTACTTTACTTTGTCCCATTCTGAATTTTATGATCTTTGAAATGTGTAATAGCAACCTTATATGTATATTTATTATTAGCAAAAGAGAGTCAAATTATAAATTAGTTTGTTTAAAATGAAAAGAGGAGTTGTTTACCATTATGGAATTGATTCTTTTTTGGAATCGACTCTTGATTCTCAATGCCTCAGAATCGAGGAATTGATTCTTTTTTGGAATCGACTCTTGATTCTCAATGCCTCAGAATCGAGAAATTGGTTCTTTTTTGGAATCGACTCTTGATTCTCAATGCCTCGGAATCGAGGAATTGATTCTTTTTTGGAATCGACTCTTGATTCTCAATGCCTCGGAATCGAGGAATTGGTTCTTTTGTGGAATCGACTCTTGATTCTCAATGCCTCGGAATCGAGAAATTGGTTCTTTTTTGGAATCGACTCTTGATTCTCAATGCCTCAGAATCGAGGAATTGATTATTTTTTGGAATCGACTCTTGATTCTCAATGCCTCAGAATCGAGGAATTTATTCTTTTTTGGAATCGACTCTTGATTCTCAATGCCTCGGAATCGAGAAATTGGTTCTTTTTTGGAATCGACTCTTGATTCT
>CAIGQV010003909.1:127472-137305 GCA_903798115.1 Danio jaintianensis | reverse complement strand
GGCTCAGACTGCATATGATTGGCTTCTCTCTTTCACGTGATGAACGAATGACTCAAACCGAGGACTCGAGTGATGAACGGATCGAATCTTTTTCCGGCTCAGACTGCATATGATTGGCTTCTGTCTTTCACGTGAGGAACGAATGACTCAAACCGAGGACTCGAGAGACGAACGGATCGAATCTTTTTCCGGCTCAGACTGCATATGATTGGCTTCTGTCTTTCACGTGATGAACGAACGACTCAAACCTGATAGAAGACTCGAAAAGAACTAATCTTCTACTCCACCTCCACAAATGTGCGATTTTGTGAATTTTTCACAGTATTTCCTTTAATATTTTTTCTTCTGGAGAAAGTCTTATTTGTTTTATTTCGGCTAGAATAAAAGCCGTTTTTAATTGTTTTAAAGCCATTTTAAGGTCAATATTATTCGCCCCTTCAGCAATATTAGTTTTGGATTGTCTCCAGAACAAACCACTGTTATACAATGACTTGCCTAATTACCCTAACTTTACCCTAATTACCCTAGTTAAGCCTTTAAATGTCACTTTAAGCTGAATACTGGTATCTTGAAGAATATCTAGTCTAATATTATGTGCTGTCATCATGACAAAGACAAAAGAAATCAGTTATTAGAAATGAGTTATTAAAAACTGTGTTGAAAAAATCTTCTCTCCGTTTAACAGAAATTGGGTAAAAAATATTCAGGGGGCGAATAATTCAGGAGGGATCATTCTGACTTATGTACATACATATATCACAATACATATTAAATCTGCCACTAAATATCATTGTAATGTAGAACCACTGTAATGTTTATGAAAACCCCATCCCTTGTATTCTCCCTGGTGCTCTAAAGTACTTCCAGAAATACTATGTTTTTACCACACACTTGCTCATCACAGTATGTATTCAGATCAACGTGGTATAGTTTATAATGCTTTCACAGGTCTGTCTGTATTTATTTTTCTCCAGAAGTGCTGGAATTTATTTAAAGGGGAGTGTTGTGCTTCTCTTAGAATGAAAACACACAGTGCAGACATGATGAATGTTCCTGCCACAGCACTCTCATCATTTGCTGGTCATTTTTATGCAGCCGTCAAACTCTGACTGTGTGTGTGTGTGTCTGAAATCACCCTGATTACCACGTGTTGCTTTACACTCCTGTCCGACGTGAACAAAACCGCTTGGAATAGTAATATAAATATAATAAATAAGCTTATTGATGAGTCTGTTTGCATGTAGGGGAGACCCGGGAGAGATGTAACCAGGGTACGAACTTTTTCGGTTATGTTAGTTTGTGTAATACTGAATCAAATTAATGTATTTATCTAATTTATTAATAAACGTATTTAAGTTTTCAGTGTTTTGAGGGATATTTAGTGTATTTTGACCTACAGTAACCTCTGATTAGCTATTTCAGAGATTACTGTAGGTCAAACTATACTTTACTTTTAGGCTATATGTAGAAACAGCTATTTTAAGAGAAAAGAGTCTTGTGAACACTTACTATGGCTCTCTGTGCTCTAGATCTGCCAGTTTCAGACTGTTGAATGAATATTTTCCCGCATAGACGGATTATGCATTCATAATGGTATGAACCGTTACACGGGTGGTCAAAGGTATATCTTTATTATCACTACATTCATTCATTCATTTTCTTTTCAGCTTTTCCGCCACTGTGGAATGAACCGCTAACTTATTCAGCATATGTTTTATGCTGCGGATGCCCTTCTAGCTGCAACCCATCACTGGGAAACACCCTTACACACTCATTCACACACATACACTACGGACAATTTAGCTTACCCAATTCACCTATAGCGATTTAACAATTTAATTAACAATCCGTTTACAGTTGACCACATTAATGCGTCTCAGCTAAATTAATACAATTCTGATCTTTAAATCCCGTGCTATATGCAAATGATATATAGTTTTGTCTTAACTGCTTTGTTTAGACTGTTTTGAGGAATATGAATTAACTTTTTTCATACTTTTGACATTATTTGTAAAGTAGACATAACATTCTAAAGTAATATGGGTTGTTTGGTGGTATTTGATTTTAAATTGGCCTCTAAAACACATCTAAAAATGGATTGCTGTAGCAAAGTAATCTTTTACAACTAAGTATACTTGTTGCAAATTATTAAATAACTGTTGCTCAGTAATATCGATCAAAAATCAGTCACCAGATATGGAAACTAAAAATTTTGAGCTTTCAAATGATATATAATTTTTCATGATTGCTTTGTTCTTACTACAATATTATGCTTTGTCCATTTTCAGTTTGTGCTATGAACATAACATCTGTTTTTTTTATTTACTAAACCTGATTTAGCTTAAAATAGACAGAAAATCGAAACTAAATATCTAAACAAATTATTTACTAAATTTGAAGTTGATATCTCTAACTCAATTTCAGTAAGATTTTGTTTGGCTGCAGTACCAGACATGACCACCAGATGACATAGTTTCCATTGGCGACCATGCAATGGTGCCTCCTATATTCTGAGGAGTATAAACCATATTTTTTTCATGCTTTTGACAATGTTTGTAAAGTAGACATAACATTCTATTGTAGTACGGACAGTTTGATGGTATTTGATTTAAATTTAGCCTCTAAAAAACCATAAAGTAAATGTTGACGTGGATTTCTGTAGCAAAGTAATGCTTTACAACTGAGTATCCTTGTTTCAAATTCATAAATAACTGTTGCTCAGTAATATCGATTAAAAATTGATCACCAGATATGAAAACTAGAAATCTTAAGCTTTCAAATGACATATAGATTGTCATGATTGCTTCATGTTTAGACTACAGTATTATGCTTTAAACTATGCGTTTTCAGTTTGTGCTGTAAAGATGACAACCCTGTCTTTTAATAGCAGACACTTGTAACTGATTTGAATCACATGTTGAACAGACTGGCTGAAAATATCTCAAAGATATAGACAGTAATGTAAAATAAAAAAATTGTTTAGCATCCTATTACAACCCCCAGGGATCCGAACACAAGCGGGACAGTGACAGTTCTGGTGCTTAAACATTCAGAGCTCATCAATCAGGCCGGAAAAGGCCAGTCATGTTCCTGCTGTCATGTCCTTTATGAATTATGATATGACTTTATTGTTACCTTTTAAAAGCGATCGCCTTATCTGACCTGTTGTTTTACGGCCTGGAGTCTTAATCTGGAGTTATGATGTGTTGTTAATTACTCGTTGTTTAGGCAAGTCTACTGTAATGAGACAGAGGTTGTTTCCTGACGCTGTTTTCCTTCATTTACGACCTGCTGATCTTTAAACAACACGCTGATTTTAAAGCCGCATGCAGATTTAGCTTCTTAAAGATTTTTTCAAGTCCTGTTGGTAAAGCTCTCATTTCAGTGATATTTTTCTGCCTTTTTAGTGCTTCATTTATAAATTCTAATGTAGGTTTTGTATAGAGGAGGATAAGAAGTGTTAAAAAAACATGCTTTTCTACAGAAGTGCTTTAACTATGTAAAGTGGACCTTTATTGTGATTCTGCTACATGTGTGGACAAACATTCATTCATTCATTTTCCTTTGGCTTAGTCCCTTTATTCATCAGGGGTCACCACAGCGGAATGAACCGCCAACTATTCCAGCATATGTTTTACACAGCAGATGCCCTTCCAGCTGCAACTCAGTACTGGGAAACGCCCATACACTCTTACATTCTCACACACACTACAGCCAATTTAGCTTACCCAATTCCCCTATAGCGCATGTGTTTGGACTGTGGGGGAAACCGGAGCACCCGGAGGAAACCAACACAGGGAGAACATGCAAACTCCACACAGAAACGCCAACTGGCTCAACCGGGACTTGAACCAGCAACCTTCTTGCTGTGAGGCCACAGTGCTAACCACTGAGCCACTGTGTCGCCTGGACATAAACATAATCATATATATGAACACAACACTGGACGTAAGAGCTAATAACTAACATACCGCAGCAGTAATTGAACTATACTAACTATTAAATATACGTATATTATACATATACATACTTAACTATGCACATAACTATAGGCCCAGACAGAATCTCTGGACATTTTTTGATATTTCTGTGCAGAATTTAGTAAATCTGCTGATTTATAGGGAATGATTTTGGGAGTTTCATAACTAAAAACTTAATATATGAAATAAAAATTAATACCTTTTTAACTTTTATTTAATGTTTACAATGCAAATCCAATTAGATCCACTTATTTGGTAAACAAAGCAAGTCATTCATTCATTTTCCTTCGGCTTAGTCCCTTTATTCATCAGGGGTCGCCACAGCGGAATGAACCGCCAACTTATCCAGCATATGTTTTACGCAGCGGATGCCCTTCTAGCCGCAACCCAGCTCTGGGAAACACCCATACGCTCTCACATTCACACTAGGGCCAGTTTAAGTTAATCCAATTCCCCTATAGCGCATGTGTTTGGACTGTGGGGGAAACCGGAGCACCCGAAGGAAACCCACGCCAACACGGGGAGAACATGCAAACTCCACACAGAAATATCAACTGACCCAGCCGGCATTCGAACCAGCGACATTCTTGCTGTGAGGCGACAGTGCTAACCACTGAGCCACCGTGTCACCAAACAAAGCAAGTCTCTCATATAATATATCTACTAAAAGACAGAAAATAGGACTTTACATACTGTATTGTAAATAAATCATATGAACATTTTCATATTAGTCAATAATATTACTGAAATTAATTTAAAAACGGAATATAAAGTGACATGTTTACAAGTAAATAAATAGACTCGATAATGGGCTAAAAATCTGTGGAAATCTGCTTCCGTGTAGGCCTATAACTAACATCCCGGTGCGGTAATCTAACTATACTAAGTATGCATGAATTAAATAAACTATACAACTACTTTCACACTATACAAAGACTTTACAAGTACTTTCACATCAGACAGAACAATGTTGTGCAAAAGAGCTATCATATAAAGGATAAGAAGAGTAAAACAACAACAACAACATGCTGTTCTCCAAAAGTGCTTTAACTACACTGCAAAAAATATCCGTAAATGAGCAATTTTCTGTATTTTGTGATGTTTTTGTTATCTTTCCCCATTTATTTCTGCTTTTGGATGACATTATGGGAGCTTGATCTTTCTTCCAACAACTTTTTAACCTTAATGTTGTAAAGTGTGTTTTCTGCACGTGTGTAATAGTCTGCAGTGCTATATTGTCTGGGTTGGTGTTGTATATTACACTACAGAAACCTTGTAATAAACTGCAGAACATTTTCTGCTATTTTACAGACTTATTTCTCTAGATATTGTTATACATTATATTATTTCAAATGACTGAAATGTCACTAAAAGTCACTTTGTTAAACTGTAGAGTTGAATTTTCAACATTAACAGTGGACAGAGCAGAGATCAACATCCCATAATGCAATTCACCACCGCAAATAAACACAAAACATCACAAAATAGTGTATGTTGAGCTTTATTGTCATTGTGCTACATGTGTGGACATACTATTTAATGAAATGTTGTGTAAAATATATTTTCACTGAATTTGAATTGAAACATTGTTAGACCCCCTTGCATTTAAGGGTGTACTCACACTAGGCACTGTTGTCTTGAAGCGTGCCTGGGCATGCTTCTCCCTGCACTCACACTGTATTTTTTGCCTTCCGAGCCGGAGCACACTTACGTCATTGATGATGTGACTGTTCAGTTTAACAGAAGAGAAGCGCTCTCACTCCGTACCTTGGAGATTGCTTTAATTATATTGTTTTGTATTATTTTGAGTCGTTTGGGATGCAGCGACACGCAGTCAAATCTTTTGCTGAACAGATCCACCACTTTTGACGCTCATAAATGTTCATGAAAGTCCTCGTGCTGCAGGTATTAGGAGGTTTGCTGAAGGTGCAGCTGTCGTGCAGTGAGGGGTTTGCATCTTTATTAAACTATGACAGTTCATGTTCATTGAAAAGTAAGAATAATTAATAAATCCATATGAAATAGTTGTCGAAATCCATAAGAAAACGAACATCTGGTCTTCAGTTTCGTGCTCAATGCTACAAGCATACCGTGCCAAAGCCCTTCCGAACCGCACTCTGGCACACCTCTTCCAACCAGGCCAGGGCCGACCAACTGAACCATGCCTTGCCTGATTCAGAGCACTCACACTTGTCAAATGAACCAGGAAATGGGGGTCAAACGTGCCTGGGCATGGTTCGGATAGCCTAGTGTGAATACACCCTTATATTCCTTCTATGTACAGTTGAAGGCAAAATTATTCGCCCTCATGTGAAATTGTTATTATTTTTCAAATATTTCTCAAGTGATATTTAACAGAGAAAGGACATTTTCACAGTATTTCCTATAATATTTTTTCTTCTGGACAAAGTCTTATTAGTTTTATTTCGGCTAGAATAAAAGCAGTTTTAAATTCTTTTAAACCATTTTAAGGTCAATATTATTCGCCCCCCTTCAGCAATATTAGTTTTGGATTGTCTCCAGAACAAACCACTGTTATACAATGACTTGCCTTATTACCCTAACTTTACCCTAATTAACCTAGTTAAGCCTTTAAATGTCACTTTAAAGGTGCAGTATGTAAGTTTGACATCCAGTGGTTGAACTAGGTATTGCACTCCTGGATCAAAACAAACGCAAGCGCAGGTTGCCAGATTGAGGACAGGAGCGAGTGATTTAATTCGTGTCCTATAGACCATTTTGAGGGATGTAAACAAAAACAATGGTCCTAACGTACTTCCTGTTTTACATTTTTAATTTCCATAGCTTCTGAGAATCCAAAAAAGTCCAAATGTTGATAAATAATCCTATGGCAGCTGTTTTAACGTAAAGTTATTATTGAATTGCCTCTTGTTACAGTTATGAAATGGTTTGACAACAAGCAGGAAATTTTCATGGGCCAGTGACATCACCACATTGAAATGGTCTATATAAAAGCAGGGTCACCCGATAGAAGGAATATTCTCCATATTAAAAGGAGTTTTTGTCCTAACAAACACCTGGAATTGATATATTAGAAAGGGTTTCTATTTCTCACAGCTGAACAACAGAACTGAACTGACAATGATCAGCTCAGGTACACCACATGTGCTTTATTCAGTGTTAAATGCTAATAATGTGAGTTTGAATGCCATTTTACATGACATTTATTGCCATACTACTGAAAGCAGCAGCAGATAGTTCACCTCAGATCCTGAAAATAAAATAAACCGTCTGAAACTGAACTTTAGAACTAAACACATATCAGTGATTCAGCATCTACATTTATTAATGTTAAAGAGGTTTAATATGTATTCATTAGATTATAAACCATTTGGTGAGTGAGTGCATATTCTGTGCTTCTGAATGTCTGTATTTACATTTCTGTGGTGTTTCGTCTGGTGCAAACAGCCAAATTGCTCATCACTGCGTATCTCGTCACGTAGCGTGTTGTTAGGACACGGGGTTACAATGTAACCTGCTCACCTAATGTTTACGCTCGTAATATTTATATTATTTGCTAATTAATAACCTCATGTGGAACTCTGAATCTGCGTCTCATTTTGGAGTCTGCTACTGTCCTCCAGAGGGCGCATGCTTTGAGAGCCTTTCTGAATGAATGAATGAAATGCGCTGTTTTCCACCAAGGCATTCCGGGGTGCTGAAATATAATTGGCTAAAATGGCAGTGGGCGGGTTAAATAACCAAAACAAAGACAGACGTTCCGGCACGGAAAACACATTTTCAAAGCAGAATATCTGACTTCAGCATTGTTTTTCAGATAAACAAGTATGTTTACTTGCATGATTCTGAAATATCTGCAAACATATTATTGCATTTTTAGAAGAGTCAAAAACTTACATACAGCACCTTTAAGCTGAATACTAGTATCTTGAAGAATATCTAGTCAAATATTATGTGCTGTCATCATGGCAAAGAAATCAGTTATTAGAAATTAGTTATTAAAACTATTATGTTTAGAAATGTGTTGAACAAAATCTTCTCTCCGTTAAACAGAAATTGGGAAAACATATAAAAGAATTCAGATTTAACAGGAGGGCGAATAATTCTGACTTCAACTCTATATAAAATCACTTCTGAAAGTTTAGAAAACCTCCTCTTTGACCCATATACAAACGTGCAAGTAGTTTGAGAAGGCAGAGATTTGTGTTTGCTAATAGCAACTCTGATTGATGGATCTCTCGTCACGATTCTACATTCATGCATTTGGGAGATGCTTTTATGCAAAGCGACTTTAAAGTGCACTCAGGTCTGTCACTCAAGCTGCTTTATCACTACAAATCATTTTCTCCATGGAGGAAATTAATGGGATTTTTACCTGTGGAAGCCGTGCGCTGCACTCTGTGAAGTGTGACAGAAGCACAGAGAAGGAGTTTACAGTGTTAGAAAGCAGATTAAAAAAAAAAACGCAAGATGAAAACGGCTGTATTTTCCTCTTTAACAGTGACAGAAAGTTTTATGCACGCACCGTACTGTAGTACACTGAAATAAATACACTTTTCACTTAGAAATTGCTTTTAGGCTTCACAAGTACTTACAATTAAGCAGCAAGCGGTGCTTAATTAAAACTGTGGGGGAGAACTGAAATTGCATTTTTATTTAAATGTTAAAAAGTCTGTGGCACGGTGGCTCAGTGGTTAGCACTGTCGCCTCACAGCAAGAAGGGCACTAGTTCGAGTCCCGGCGGGGCCAGTTGGTGTTTCTGTGTGGAGTTTGCATGTTCTCCCCGTGTTGGCGTGTTTTTCCCCCACAGTCCAAACACATGCGCTATAGGTGAATTGGGTAAACTAAATTGGTGTATGAGTGTGTGTGTGTGTGTGAGAGAATGACTGTGTATGGGTGTTTCCCAGTACTGGGTTGCAGCTGTAAGGGCATCCGCTGTGTAAAACATATGCTGGAATAGTTGGCTGTTCATTCCGCTGTGGCGATCCCTGATAAATAAGGCACTTCAACAAAGTGAAACAAATTATAAAGAGAAGCGGACGAGCCCCCAATTATGTTACGGTCCCTACTTAAATATGACTCGTGATCCTAAGACAACGTAACATGAATAAACAACAGCCAATGTGCTCCAACTAAATTATTTATTAACATAACGTAATCAGCAAAACTATCCCGAATGACAAGAGATGGGGAGCCCAACAACATAATAAATAACAACCAAACAAACCTAAAGCAGGTTGGGACTCCCCACTCCAAACAAATATCAAAAGTAAAGTATAAAGGAGAACACAACATTAATCTGTCAAAAACTGTGGTGGCGTGGAGGAATAAGCGAGCCCCAGAAGTCTGTTTTAAAAGCCTGACGTCACCAAATCAACCAATAGAAAACTGAAAAGGGAAAAAGACAAACAAGATCAATTAAAAGTAATAATTATGGGCAGGAGTGAACGCCACGCGTAACAAAGCCAAAGGAAAATGAATGAATATTAAAAGTCTTTTTTTTTTTTTTTTTTTTTTTTTTTTTTTTGCATTGTGCATTGCAAAAATACTTACAAATGTAAATAAAAATGCAATTTCAGTTTTGCGTTAATTTTAGAATAAAAAAAATTCAATAATTTTAGAATTAACCATAATTAATAGCAAGTTATGTTGCCGTTTAAGTCAGCGATCTATTAGTGTTCCTCATAGAAAACTAAATTCCTTAAATATTATTTAAATAACTGCATGTGGGCACGGTGGCTCAGTGGTTAGAACTGTGGCCTCACAGCAAGAAGGTTGCTGGTTCGAGTCCCAGCTGAACCAATTGACATTTCTGTGTGGAGTTTGCATGTTCTCCCCGTGTTGGCGTGGGTTTCCTCCGGGTGCTCCGAT
>CAIGQV010003909.1:87190-97425 GCA_903798115.1 Danio jaintianensis | reverse complement strand
AGAATTTTGGATTTGAATTAGAATTAGAATTTTGGATTTGAATTAGATATAGAATTTTGGATTTGAATTAGAATTAGAAATTTGAATTTATAATTTATAATTTGAATTTTGTATATGAATTTTGAATTTGAATTAGAATTTTGGTTTTGAATTGGAATTAGAAATTTGAATTTGAATTAAAAATTTGAATTTATAATTTATCATTTGAATTTTGTATAAATTTTGAATTTGAATTAGAATTAGAATTTTGGATTTGAATTAGAATTAGAAATTTGAATTTATAATTTATAATTTGAATTTTGTGTATGAATTTTGAATTTGAATTAGAATTAGAATTTGAATTAGAATTTTGTATTTGAATTTTGAATTAGAATTAGAATTTTGTATTTGAATTTTGAATTATAATTATAATTTTGAATTTGAATTTTGTATTTAAAATTTGAATTAGAATTAGAATTTTGAATTTGAATTTTGTATTTGAATTTTGAATTAGAATTTTGAGTTTAATTTGAATTGGAATTTGGATTTTGAATTAGAATTTTGGATTTGAATTAGGATTAGAATTTTGAATTAGAATTTTGAATTTCATGTAGTTTTATTTTAATATTTAAATGTTTCATTTGAATAAAAAATGGTTTTACATTTATAATTTTTTTATTTGAATAAATTTTTTTGAATTTTAATTTTTCATTAAATAATTTTTTATGTTTTTAATTTAATTTTAAATGGTTTAATTAAAAATAATAATTTTTTTAAAATTATTTGATTAAAAACCCTTTTTAAGAATAATTTTTAAGATTGTTTGAATTTTAGAATTTAGGATTTCGAGTTTAGATGTAAAATTTCCCTCATGTTTTGACTTTGTGCACTTTATTGTTTTTCATATTTTTATGAATTAGTTTCATATTTGAAGTTTAAATTTAGAATTTGAATCAGAATTTAGAGGAACCAAAAGTTTAAGCGTGCATAATTTAGCAATATTTTCCAGATAATGCAGTTGCTTTGAAGTCTTAATTTTAAAATTAAAGTCTGCATAATGGATTGGTATTTTTTTTTTAAACTATAATTTTTTTTAATTCAAGTTCAATTTTTAGTATTGTCTCTGAATTCTGAAGTTTGAATTTAGGATTCGATTTTTAAGTAGCATTTCATTTTAAGTGTGCATAAATGTTATTTTCTGCACAATGAAGCTGCCTTCGAGTTAATCTCATATTTGAAGTTTGCATCAATTCTTTTCGTTTCCGCATGTGAAGCTGCTTTGAACCGTTCTCGTATGAAGCTGATATAGAAATAAATGTGAGTTGACTCAAGTGTTGTAATTCAGTTGCATTATTTACGATGCTGTCCGTGTAGGGAGCGCACAGCAAGGCCGTTCTGCAGGTGTTGGAGCCGAGCCGCAGGTGTTTTATATTATAGGAACGCAGTATTTGATGCCATAAATCAGCGGCGGCGCATGAGAAGGCAGCGTTTCACACTTCAGTGCAGTTTTTTCCTCCATCCAGCAGTAAACAGCTAATTTCTGCACAACACGCACGTTAAAAAAGCCTGCATCAATTCTTTAACACCAGACGAATATACAATATATATACACCACTCACAGAACTCTTTTATATTTATATTTTCTATAGGATGCTTTACTAATATATTTGTGCATATACAGTACCAAAGGCAAAACTGATGAACTAATCTAACAAAATACTGAAGAGCACAGTCCAAAAATTTATGTTTAATATTAAATAAAATTGTAAAAAACAGGAAAAATCAAGAGAAACATAAAAATATAACATTTTGTTGAAATTTTGTAATTATTATTATTATTATTATCATCATTCATTCATTCATTCATTTTCCTTCGGCTTAGTCCCTTTATTCATCAGGGGTCGCCACAGTGGAATGAACCGCCAACTTATCCAGCATATGTTTTACAGAGCGGATGCCCTTCCAGCTGCAACTGGGAAACATCCATACATCCATTATTATTATTATTATTATTATTATTATTATTATTATTATTATTTAATATTATTATTATTATCATTATTATTTAATATTATTATTAATATTTATTATTATTATTATCATCATCATCATCATCATCATCATCATCATCATCATTATTATTATTATTATTATTATTATTTATTAGTATTATTATTTATTATTATTTTTATTTTTTATTTATTATTATTATTATTATTATTTATTATTATTATTATTATCAGTATTATTATTATTATTATTATTATTATTATTATTTATTTTTATTATTATTATTTATTATTATTATTATTATTATTTATTGTTATTATTATTATGTTTATTATTATTATTTATTGTTATTATTATTATTATGTTTATTATTATTCTTTATTATTATTATTTATTATGTTTATTATTATTCTTTATTATTATTATTATTATTTATTATTATTATTATTATTATTTATTATTAGTATCATCATTTTTATTATTATTATTATTATTTATTTTATTATTATTTATTTATTTTTATTATTTATTTTTATTATTATTAATATTATTATTATTAATATTATTATTTATTATTATTTATTATTATTATTATTATTATGCCAACTGACCCAGCCGAGGCTCAAACCAGCGACCTTCTTGCTGTGAGGCGACAGTGCTAACCACTGAGCCACCATGCCACCTATGTAACATTTAAAATGTTAAAAATACATAAATTGATAGATTTTATTGTTTCAAAAACAGTGCTATTACATTTTTTTATTTATCACTTGACACTTTTGTGCCCAGAAATGTCCACTAGAGAAAGATTCAGAGCTCCAGTATAAGGCATGCTTGAACGTCAAATGCACCAAAAATTGTCTATATTCATTGAGAAATGTAAAAAAAAAAAAATAATCGATTATCAAAAGAGGGAGTATACTCATTTATGCTCAGCGTTAAATATCTGTCTGGGTGAAGTTCTGCCTGCTGTAATCCTGCATCTGCCAGCAGAAGAAAAGAGAAATGCAAGTTCAAAGCTTCGAGAGGCTCTTCTGCGGCGGCGGATTCTGTGCCTACGCTTGTGTTTTTCACTTCTGCCGCCTGCCATTAAATCCACAGAAACTCACATTCATCCTGCAGGTGCTCAGACTCAAGTGCACATCCACAGGGTTTGGCTTTTAGGGCTTCTGATGGTCCTCGTTGTAAATGTGGGCATCAGCTGATCCTTTCAGATATGGCATGTGTGTGTATGTATGTATATATATATATATATATATACTGGATATGCAAGACTGGATTTCAATAACTACAGTGTTCTGAGTCAGACGTACGGTTGTATAAGTGCTTGTGGTTTCGGTTAGCTCAGAATTGCTGTAAAATGAAATACACTTCAGAAAAGTCTGTCCTTCAAATTGAAATTCAAGGATGGTGTAATAGTTGCGAACACAATAAGAGGTTTAATTGCCACCAGGGAAATTTTGAAGTTTAATTCAAATTTGTCATCTTCATTTCTATAGAGATTTTACAATGTAGATTGTGTCAAAGCAGCTTAACGAAGATGGTTTAGTTTGTGCACTTTTGTTTCATACAGTTAAAAGCAATTTTTAATATTTATTTTTTCAAGTATTTCCCAAGTGATGTTGCACGGAGCAAGGACATTTTCACAGTGTTTCCTCTAATATTTTTTTTTACTCTGGAGAAAGTCTTATTTCTTTTAGTTTGACTAGAATAAAAGCATTTTGTAAGTTTTGTTAAAAAACAAATTTTAAGGTCAATAATATTAACCATGGGCGGCATGGTGGCTCAGTGGTTAGCACTGTTGCCTCACAGCAAGAAGGTCGCTGGTTCGAGTCCCGACTGGGCCAGTTGGTGTTTCATTTCTTAACCCCCTTAAGAAATGTTATTTTTCGATTGTCTACAGAACAAACTTTTATGTTTAGAAATGGGTTAAAAAGAATCTTCTTTCTGTTCAACATAAATTGGGAAAAGGAATAAAAGGTTCACAGGAGACTAATAATTTAGACTTCAACTGTGTATATATTTTGTATTATTTACTTATCTATGCATGCATGTTTTTATGCATGAATTTATTAAGGCATTTATTTGTTTGTGCATTCAAGTATTTATGCTTGCAAATTTATTTCAATTGCAATTTATTTATTTGTTTTTTAATAAATGCATTTATTTTGTTTCTGCCTTCATTTCTGTATGCACGCATATATGTAGTTATTTATGCATATATTTATTTATTTGTATTTATTTATACATGCATGCATTTATTTATTATAAATGCATGCAGTTGATTATTATTTCTTTAAATTATTAAAATTAAATAATCAAATGCATACAGAATGTCCATTTGATTATTCATTCATTCATTTATTCATTTTCCTTCGGCTTAGTCTCTATTTCAGAGGTCGCCACAGCGGAATGAACCGCCAACTATTCCGGCATGTGTTTTACACAGCGGATGCCCTTCCAGCTGCAGCCCAGTACTGGGAAACACCCATACACACACACACACACACACACACACACACACACACACACACACACACTCATACACTACGGCCAATTTAGTTTATCCAATTACCCTATAGCGCATGTGCTTGGACTGTGGGGGAAACCGGAGGAAACCCACGCCAACACGGGGAGAACATGCAAACTCCACATAGAAATGCCAACTGACCCAGCTGTGACTCGAACCAGCAACCTTCTTGCTGTGAGGCAACTGTGCTAACCACTGAGCCACCGTGTCGCCTTCGCATTTGGTTATTCTATTTTAAAATGATTTTGACTGAAGAATCATTCACAATACATGCAGTAATATAGATTTTAGAGTCACTTTAACTTATCATTCAGAAATATCACACATCATAACATAATTTATAGCTTGTAGTTTTAATCAATCCTAATTCACACATTCACTATCAATTTTTATGCTTTATTATCTTTTGTCCTCAAAAGCCATCAAGTGATATTGAAACAGAACTGTTGTGAAAGTAGAATTGTCTTCTCATGATTCGCTCTGTATTTGTACATGAATATCTCCGAATACCTCCTTCCTCCCACCTGAAAGTAGTTTTCCAGACTCATTTTCATAATCTTTCTACACCGCGGTGAAACTCATAAAGCGGCCTGACAGCTCCGGCGGCTCTGCAGTTTAATGACGCAGGCCAAATGGCTTATTTGAGTAATAGGAAAAGGCAAAGCCATTAAATGAGCCGTATGTCCGTACAGTTACTCACACACTTATTGAGGATCTCATCATGTGATCGGCAGAATATCCAGAATCTGCATCCTGTTGTGTTCGATGCAGGCGACAGTGAAAGTGCTTACAGTTACCCTTTATATACCTTATTTCGAATTCAGATTTCAGCAATTTATTAAATGAAACCGGAAAAGACGAAATACATTGACACTGACTTGATCTATCTACATATTCATACACTTAATATACACTTCATTAAACATACACATGGACAACGCCTACACTGTAAAAAATGATATGATCAATTAGTCATGACATCATATGTTTTTAGCTCATTGTAGCTTATTAAACAATGTTAATCATGTTCTAACTTAATTTTATAAGTTACGCAAGCTGTTTTAAGTCAGTTTAACATAATATAAGTTCAATGAACTCATAGGGTTAATTTCATTCATTCATTCATTTTCCTTCAGCTTAGTCCCTTTATTCATCAGGGGTCGCCACAGCGGAATGAACAGCCCACTATTCCAGCATGTGTTTTACACAGCGGATGCCCTTCCAGCCTTGACCCAGTACTGGGAAACACCCATACACACTCATTCACACACACACTCATACACTACAGCCAATTTAGTTAATCAATGCCCCTCTAGCGCATGTTTGGACTGTGGGGGAAACCGGAGCACCCGGAGGAAACCCACGCCAACACGGGGAGAACATGCAAACTCCACACAGAAGTGCCAACTGACCCAACCGGGACTCAAACCAGCGACCTTCTTGCTGTGAGGCCACAGTGCTAACCACTGAGCCACCGTGTCGCTCAGGGTTAATTTGATTCAGCTTAAAAATTTAATGCAACCAGGATTTTTTTACAGTGTATATGCTATATAATCGCAGGTTAACCTTTTTTGGTAACGCTTCAGTTTACAACCCGCAAAGCACCGCATAAGTACAGTGGAATAATGGTGTACAAATGAACAAACCGTAATGTTTGGGTAATAAGGGGGTAACAACAAGATATTGAACACGCCAAGAACAGCGTAAATATATTATAACATTACGGTTTGTTCCTTTGCACTGTATAGAAAGTACCCTGTAAATTCAATATACTTGCGTGTTGCTTATCTGGTTGTTACCCCCTTATTACCCAAGCATTACAGTGTGTTCCCTTATACCTACACATACGTTCTTTATACTTATACTATACTTACAGAAAAGTACACCGTTATTTCACTGTACTCATGCGGTACTTTGCAGGTTGTAAACTTAAGCATTACCCTATGTTTATATACACTGTAAAACCCAACAGTCAACTTTATCAAATGAAATGTGTAGTTAACTCAAAATTTACTGAAAGTTAATTCTACTCATTTGAAAAGAGTTTTGAACTCAGTGTTGAAGGTAATGAGTTAATTAAATACCTCACTACTTCAGCTTAAATGGAGTAAGTTCACAGTACTCATATAGATTATTTTTTTTAACTCAAATGGTTTGTAGCAATCGGTTTCCTCAAACGGTTTGAGTTGCCTTAACTTATTAGGTTTTACAGTACTCAGTTGGTTTGAGTTCTCTTTATTTATCTGATTTTACTGTGCTCAGATTGCTTTATTTACTCAAATGGATTAAGTTCACAGTACTCATTAGGATTCGTTTTTGAACTTAAATGGTTTGTTGCAATCGGTTTCCTCAAATGGTTTGAATTGCCTTAACTTTTTGGGTTTTACAGTGTATAAAAAATTATATTTGATTGTAACTTTAACTTAATTTGATTGTGATGCAGTAATGTGCACCTTTTGTAAAGCTGCTTTGAAACAATAATTACTGTAAAAAGTGCTATACAAATAAACTTGAATTAAATTGAATATGGGCGTCACGGTGGCGCAGTGGGTAGCACGTTCGCCTCACAGCAAGAAGGTCGCTGGTTCGAGCCTCGGCTGGGTCAGTTGGCGTTTCTGTGTGGAGTTTGCATGTTCTCCCCGTGTTCGCGTGGGTTTCCTCTGGGTGCTCCGGTTTCCCCCACAAGTCCAAAGACTTGCGGTACAGGTGAATTGGGTAAGCTAAATTGTCCGTAGTGTATGTGTGTGAATGAGTGTGTATGGATGTTTCCCAGTGATGGGTTGCAGCTGGAAGGGCATCTGCTGCGTAAAACATATGCTGGATAAGTTGGCGGTTCATTCCGCTGTGGCGACCCCAGATTAATAAAGGGACTAAGCTGAAGGAAAATGAATGAATGAATGAATTAAAACAACCTGTACCCCCTTTTTCATTTCTTTTTTCTCCTCTCTTTGTTTGCTTTGTGTTTTGTTATTGTGGTTTTACCTTTACATTGAAAACAAAGATGTAAATATGATTGTGATGTATTGTATTGTTACATTTTTGTTACATCTCAATAAGAAAGTGCTCATATTTTATTGTGTGTGTTTGTGTTTGTGTGTGATCCGCAGGGGAAAGGAGTTTGGTCACGATGTGGACTTCATCATCAAAACCCCTGAAGGACAGGAGGACAGGATTCTGCCCGCGGTCATTAAACGATTCAAAAGTCAGGTACAAAATACTGTTCAATTCTGCTAAAAGCCTTCATCTGCGTTGTTTGTTGTGATATTGAAATCAGTTTCTCAGTGCAGGAAATGAATGATCAAATTTTGCATTAGAAAAGACAATCTAGTTTAAAAAAAGAAGCTATTTTCTTTGTTTCGGTGCCGTAATTGTCCTTCTCTGGACGAGTGCTGCTTTTTTGTGGAAAGCTCTTGAGGAAAGCCCTTATATGGAGGTGGTGTGGGCGTGTATTATGCAAATTACTAACCTTGTGTACACGGATGCTCATTTATTCATTCATTCATTTTCCTATGAATGCTTAGTTCCTTTATTCATCAGGGGTCGCCACAGCGGAATGAACCGCCAACTTATCCAGCATATGTTTTACACAGCGGATGCCCTTTCAGCTGCAACCCAGCAGTCGGAAACACCCATACACACTCATTCTCTCACACACACACACTCATATACTACGGTCAATTTAGTTAATCAATTCCCCTATAGCACATGTGTTTGGACTGTCGGGGAAACCGGAGCACCCGGAGGAAACCAACACGGGGAGAACATACAAACTCCACACAGAAACGCCAACTGACCCAGCCGGGACTCGAGCCAGCGACCTTCTTTCTGTGAGGCGACAGTGCTAACCACCTTGTCGCCCCGGATGCTCATTTAGAACCTGGCAAATACACTAAGGCTGCATCTGAAATCACATACTTCCCTACTATATAGTGTTAAAAACAGTATGCGAGACGAGTAGTATGTCTGAATTCATTGTATTGTAAAAACATTATTTGAGAGGACCTACTACTTCCAATGGACACTACGCTATCCCACAATGCACCGTGAGAGAATTCATGAATGGCAGGGAAGCGGTGTAAGTAATTACGAGGTAGATCATGTGATAATTACAAATGGCGTATGCAGTACGTCCCAATTCCATTCATACTACTCACATTCAAACTATATAGAGTGCATTTTTCAGTCATGTAGTAAATTCAAACATAGTACATACTCATAGTAGGGGATTTCGGACGCAGCCTAACAGAAGAACGAGTTTAGGAACAAACTCATGTGCATGTATTGTGAATTATGCAGAAAGTTTTCATGAGAAGTTTAAATGTGCGTATAAACAAAGACTCTAGAATACACAAGATGTGTCACTCGTATAGTTTTGAATGGGGAAAAGCGTAACAGTCAATATGGCGAATGAAGCCCCGCCTTCTAGTACAGGAGCCAATCACTGATCGCTATAGACTGAGGATTCTCCGGGGCAGGGACGCGGTGCAGACATGCGTTTATGACAGTTTCTGCAGCTTCATTATGAATCCTCTGGAGTCAACAAACACACTGGAATCTCAGAGAATACCTGCTTCACAGAGATGAGGAATATATCCACACAAAGCTTTAAATCTCTACCTTTAAATGAACCAACTACACTTGAAAACAAATGTTCTCTGGTTTTGTAATCTGTATGAAACGAACGCAAGGTACAGTCAGTCCTGTCAAACGCAGATTACGTGAAAGCAACCACTGCAATGCACACAAATTTGTAAACAAAGAGTCGCTTTCGTTTCTGGAGGAGATTCGCCATCAATAAGTTGTGAATTACTGCACAAGCACGATTGGATGAGGCATTGTTCAGAGGATGATAATGTATAAAATGTTAAGAGAAAGAGACAGAGACATAAATGCGGTCGGTGTCGTGATCTCGTTCCCTCCGAGTGCGCATTAGCTCAGGCAACCTAAAAAAAAAGCAGCTTTCATTGGATTCAAACGAAACTAAACTTAAGAAACAGTTGATGTTTATCTTTATTGGTGATTCCAAATATGACATTTAATCATAAGATTGTCAAGCAGTTTTGTAGAATTTTAAGTTTGCTCATTCGAACAGAACGCCCGAGAGAAGTTTCAAAGATGGCCACCGAGTGAAATGTATGTGTAGCAAAGTTCGTTTGTAGGGTGGGAAGAAGAAGACAGGGTCGGCGATATAAGGTAAGTAGTTCTTTTTGTTTTTAAATATTAGCCACCACACATAAAGCTGTGTGTGTGTGCTCTCTCTTCTCTCGGCTTCTCCTTCCCTTCTCCTTAAGAAGGGTGTCTCTGGTGTCCAATCACTAGAATAAACAGGTGTTATTTACTATTTCTGATTGGCCCGCTGACTACCCGCCGGGCTCTGAGCATGCTCTCCCTCCTCATTGGGTGTTCGATCATGATCACCTCTCCGTAGTATGCCTTAAGAATGTGTGTCATGATCACCAGCGATCTAACTCTTATAGATCGCTGGAGAACATTCATTATGACCCGGACTACAATCCTGTCACCATATGGACTACAAATCCTGTCATGCACCACACACACAGCTGGGAGCTGATCTAAGACAGACTATATAGACTGCTCACATTCACACACACGTTGCTGAGTCTTGTTTTGCCCAGCGAGCATTTTCAAAGCGCTTTCCTGTTTGTCTTGTCGTGTTTTGATCCTTGTCTGTTTTCCGTTTTGATTCTTTGCCGCC